>JADKXX010008920.1:0-31268 GCA_017310255.1 Butorides virescens
CACCGGCTGTAAGGAACACACACAGGGCTACAGGAGCACACGCCGGCTGTAGGGAGCACACACCAGCTATACGGACCATACACAGGTTGTAGGCAGCACACGTGGCGTTGTAGGGAGCACACAGAGGCTGCGGGGAGCACATGTGTGGCTGTAGGGAGCACAGACACAGGCTGTGGGGAGTACACACCTGGGGGCCATAAGGGGCACGCACGGGCTGTATAAACCACACATGGGGCTGTAGGGAGCACACGCACTGGCTGTGGGGAGCACACAGCAGCTGTACAAACCACAGCCAGGGCTGTATGAGCACACGCCGGCTGTAGGGAGTGCACCCATGGGGTGTGGGGAGCACACGTGGCTGTAGGGAGCACAGAGGGGGTTGCAGGCAGCGCACGCAGAGGCTGTGGGGAGCACACAGGGGGTATATGGAGCGCGAACAGGGTAAACAAACAGGTTGTAGGGTGAACATGGGCTGCAGGGGCTACACGCAGGTGGTAGCGATGACACTCGGGCTGTAGGGAACACACCCAGGTTGTAGGGCGCACCCAGGGGGCTGTAAGGCATACTCACAGGGGGCTGTTGGGAGCACACACAGGCTGTAGGCAGCACACGTGGGTTGTAGGGAGCGTACACCAGCTGTATGGACCACACATGGGGCTGCACACATCACACGCCATTGGGAACACGTGTCCGGCAGTAGGGAGCACACACGGGGGAGTGGGGGTAACACAGTGGGCTGTAGCTGTACGCACGGGGCTGTAGGGAGCACGCACGGACTGCACAGAGTACATACAAGCTGCAGGGAGTTAATACAGGTTGTAGGGAGCACAGACAGGGGTGTAAGGGGCACGGAGGGGGCTGTAGGGAGCACAGACGGGCTGTGCAGAGTACACACACGGGGGCTGTAGGGAGCCAGTGGCTGTCGGGCTGGTCCCATTCAGTCACATGGCATGGGCTGCTGGTACCTTCATCCTCAGACGCTTGCCCCAACTCACACACAGCCCGCCTGTGAGCCCTACAGACACCTGGCTTCAGCCCAGCCATGGGACCTTCCCGCCCCACACACCCCCCAGTGGGGTCTCGGGCACGTGACAGTCATCCTGTGTTCGGGGACAGTCACGGCACTGAGTTTCCTCACCCAGAGCAAACGCTCCAGCAACGGAGCCACCTCCCAAACACATTGCAGCCCCAAAGCTGTGTCCTTCAGACACAGCCACGCTTGCCGCTGCCCAAGCCCGTGCTGATTCTGTCCAGACCCAAGCTGGGTTTTCACGTTCCGCCCTGGAAATCCAGCAGGGACGCTCCCACCTTCTCCTCCAACCTGTGCCCTGCTCCAGCCTCTTTGTACGATGCATCCATCACCTTGGGCCAGCGCTGGAGAGAAAAGGTGTTTCCCGTGTCTGGTGGTGGGGTGGGAGCTAAGCGAGGACGCCCTAATGGGAAGCAATCAGACTCCGCTGCTTCTCCTCCCCCAGAGCATATTTAGAGCTTTCAGAAGGAAACAAAACTTGTTTATCTTAACGCTAATCAATTTATAGCAATCAAAATAAAACCCATTAGGAGCCATTCCCCATTTGAGTTTCAAAGAGGTTTCTGACCCCAGGAGGCTCTGAGCTGATTGATTAGAAATTTCTGACACTAATGTGTGTCTTCGAAGGGTCCAGTGTGGCTTTAATTCCTCCCTCCTGAGACGCTCATCGTGTGTTAACATCTGTCAGCCCCTTCCTGCACTTAGGGGAGGGGAGATTCATGAGCGTACTGAGTTGCATGGCACAGCTGGGGAGAAGAGAGCATTTGCTGGCTTAAACAGCTTCCAGGAATCCCTTGGGGCAAATCATTTGCATGATCCTTTTCTCCTTGGGCAAAAAGCTGGAGCGCACCAAGAACTCAAAAGCACCGAAGCAGAGCGAGGGCAGCAGGTGGAGCGCTTAGGGCTCAGGGCTTCGGGCTTCTGCATCCCAGCTCTGTCCCTGACTCCTTGTGTCCCCAAGCAAGCGCCCTCCCTGCCTCCACGCACGGGTAACAGTGGAGCACAGACAGCAGCAGGACATCTAGGAAAGATTATTTTTATTTGCAGTTGGAGACAGATACAGGGAGGAGCCTTCATCCTTCAAGATGGAGCACGCTTGGTCCGTCAGTGTTTCGTATCGTGGTGAAGACTGCGTCTGTCTCCAGTCACGGGCAGAGCTGAAGCACAGAAAGCACCGGTCCTGGCGTGGGGTCCTGCATGGCTGGGGCAGGGGAGCTGCATGCGCAGGCAGGGACGACGTCCCACGAGACACGCTGCCTCGAGGGCATCACCCCCGGTGACCACGGACTCATTGTGGGAGCTGGGCAAACGCAGCCAGGCAAGAAAGTGCATTTTTTTGCAGGGCAGTTGAAATAATTGACCCAGTGATGGAGGGATTCTACCCATTTTCTGCCACGTTTCTTTGTCCAATGCAGAAGAGCTGAGGGTGGCCATATGTGTGTGTAAAGGCTAAGGGTATACGTGTGATCACGTGCCCCTGCATGGGGGCGATCGATGAGGGGACAGCACGGGAACAGCGTAATCCCTCACACTCTTCCAGCTGTACAAAGAAAAGGGGTGGAGAAGGGGTGGAAGGAGAGGGGGTAAATCTGTCCATGCAAAAGGGACGCAGCAAAGACGGGCTGGCAGCGGGCTCCCTGCTGCCTCCCCCCCACAACTCCCCCTTCCCAGTAACAGCCCCCTCCGCCGCGTTCCCAAGCCGGACCAACTGCCTCTCGCTTTCAGCAAATTAAAGCAACTCATCTAGTTAATGAAAGCAAATCAGCCCAAACGAGCCACTCTCCCCTGCAGCAGGGCGGTGGGTCACCGGGAGCGAAACTCTCCGCCCCTGCCCGTGCCTGGAGCCCCCAGCGAGGATGCTGAGCCGCTGCTGCTGCAGCAGCCGGGCGCCGTCCACCTCCCCGGCCTCCCCGGCGGGAGTGCAAGGTGAGCAGGCGTGCGAGGGTGCGCCCGGGACTCGGTGGGAGCCTTTGGCCTCTGCCCCCCCTTCATCTGGGAGGCAATCAGCCAGATTCGTCACGCCGGCCCCGGGTGCAGGATGCTGAACCTGCGGGACATGGGAAACCCTTCCAGAGGGGGCAGGGTCAGCTGGTGTGGAGATGCCCAGGAGGGAACGGGATGCGGCAGCGGGGCTGGGTGGGGGCAGTGCTGGGCATCTTGGGGTGCTCCGGTGGATGCTGTGGGCTTGGCTCGGGGCAACCCATTACAGACGGCACATCCAGTGGATGTTGTGATGGAGACCTCCTATCCTTTAGGCCTTCTGCAAGCCGGAGGAAGAGGAGTCTCTGCCGCCAACACCAGAGGGAGGAAACGCTGCCCACCGAGCCGCCAGACTCAGCCGTTGCACAGGTTTCACACCCCTTTGAACACCTCCCTCCTTCTCTACCAGTATCTCCAGCTGGGCAGCCCAGTGGCCACAGCTCTGGCATCCGACACCCGTGATGGCCACAGGAGACGGGAAGCATGGGAAGGGCTGTTGACAACACCTGCACGATGGTCCCCTCAATGGGTGCTGTCTGCGGAGAGCAGGGTCCCGAGGCTCTGCTGGGTCTTCTCAGCCCCCCCGGGCTGGCTGGCCAGCCCCTCCACAGCTTTGCACAGATTTGGGGGCTCTGGACTCCGGGGTCCTGCGCTTCATCCAGGTGCCCTTTGATGAACCTGATGGCCGGTCCTCAGCTAAAGCCCAATGCCCAGCAACAAACCATCTTGGTTTACACACTCCGAAAGGTGAAGTCCCTCTTTTCTCATTAGCTTGCTCTAGTGGTTAATCACGCAGAAACACAGGCCTAGTTTTTTTAATTTGCCTAGCTTCAGTTTAACCCTGACAGTTCTTGTTATCCCTTTCTTTGCCAGATGAAAAAGCCACTTGGAGGCTGGTGTTTCCTCTTGGTGATCATCTCACCTCTTAATCTTCTTTTTGAGAAGCTGTTGAGCTCTTCCCATCCCTTCTTGAAGGGCATTTTCCATGGCTCTTGGGACCATGTTTGTGTTTCTCTGCAGCACCCTCCAGGTTTATTTTTCATGCAGGTCCAGCAGGTCTGGCTCTGAGCGCTGCTGGCCCATAGTGGTGTCTCCTGACCCCCCATGCCACACTACCACCTGAGGAAGGTATCTAGACCCCAAGCTGGCTTCAGCACTGAACCAAGGTTTCTCTATCCATCTCCAGCGTGGAGGTGGTGCTCAGGTCAAGCTGGTTTCATGGTCCTGGAAAATGATTTCTCGTGGCATCCCAGCAGGGCTGGTGGGAAGAGACCTCTGGGGTCTCCAGGCCAGTCTCCAGCTCATGGAAGGGCTGAGTCCAACCCAGTGCAACAACTGAGTCCAGCCCTAAATCAGGGCAGCTGTGGCTGCCTGCAGCCAAGCCTTGGAAATCCCTGAGGACAGTGATGATTAACCTCTTTCGGGAGCTATCTCACCTTTTCCAAGCCCATCCTGAGCTTCTCAAGCTGCAGCTGCTGTCCCTTCCTATATGATCTGGCACCACTGACAAGGGCTTGGCTCCATCCTTTCAATTGCCATGCACAAGCTGTAGCTGTGCTTCGATCCCTTCTTGGGTTCTTCTTCACCAAGTTCCCTCCACCTCCGTGTGCCAAGCTCCAGCTGAGCCCAGGCAGCCAAAGCCGCATCCCTCCACCACCCCACACAGCATGCGATGCAATCCCCCTCCGACACTGGGGAAAAGCCTCCCGAGACACGAGCTGAAGTGGCTCTGCTAGCCTAGCACTCCTTGAAGAAACGGCACTGAGATCTGGAGCAGAGGTCAACACACCCAGAAAAACCCCACCATGCAGACCCCAGCAATGCAACGCATTCCCCAGTGGCAACCAGAGCTCAGGCCCACCAAGGGTGTTCATGCTCCATAATGCATGAGCACCACCTCTGCCAATGCACGGACTCGTGCAGATGTTGCGGATATCGATCATCTTGGTGCTTGAACAAGGAGCCACCCGGAGCACCCACCTGCAGGCTGGAGCAGGGGGTGACGAGTGACACAGCGTGGCCTTCTGACGCCCCCAAATTAGCCAGGTTTACCAGAGCTAAAGCCACTTGCCAAGAGTGACAGCAAGATCTCAGGGTGCTGAGAGACTGGGTCATAACGCAGCAAATGGAATTCAGTGGTGACAAAGGGAAACTCACGCACTTGGGGGAGAAGAGCCCTAATTATACAAACACAATGATGGGCACTAAATTAGCTATTAACATGCAGGGAGGAGATCTCGGCAGCACTAGAGATAATTCTCTGAAAACATCAGTTCAAAGCACATCCATCATCAAAAAAAATGAGAAAATGTAAGGAATGATTAAGAAAGGAGCCCCGTGCATAGCAGGAATGCTATTAAGCCATTGCAGGGAGCCACGTTCTGAACAGTGTTTGCAGTGGTGGTCACCCTCAGACAAGGTCGTGAGGTAGAGGATACAAATGATTACAGATACAGAGCAGCTTCCACATGGAGTCAATCAGCTCAGGACCTTCCATCTGAAAAGAGAGCACGCGGGGAGGTATATAAAGCCATCAGGAATATAGGAGACCTGTACAGCAATAGATGGCTTGCAATTTCTTACCGTATGCAAGGACATAGCTTTTAACATAAATGACTTGTGTACCTTGCTGCCGCGAGGCACTGTGGGCACCAAAAGTATGGACAGGGTGCCAGGAGACAGGAGGAATCAGCACTCTGTCCATCCCTAATTTCTGCCACTGTCCAGCCAGTACAGGTGTTTGCAAACCAGTAAGCACCAAGGTGTTTCTGGAAAGGTAATTTTTTTCCCATCACACACGCAGTTGTGCTCAGCATGTGGGAAGCTCTCTCAGACACCCATGGGACCTCCAGCTACCAAAAGCTGCAGCCAGCAGGTTCCCAGGAGACATACCCTGAGGACATCCATTTCTAAAGTGCACTCCAGCCCCAAGTACATAACCTTTTGGTGAGCCAAGTTAACCACACATGAAACAGAAGCTGGAGGGGCTGCCAAATGAAGGTACCTTGCTCTGCTGAGCTGTTTGCAAACAGAGTGCCCTAGTCGATGGGCTAAGGACCGTCACAGTCTCCCACGAAAGCAGCAGGACCTGCAGCATGAAGACACACTAAAAACTATTGACTGTGTTCCCAGAGTCCTAGCATCCCATGGTGTGGTGCTAAGGACCGTGGTCTGTGTCCCCGGAGACCCAGCATCCCATGATGTTGCACTAAGGACCGTGGTCTCTGTCCCCAAAGCCCCAGCATCCCATGGTGTTGCACTAGGGACCATTGACTGTGTCACCAAAGCCCCAGCATCCCACAGACCTGAATGCTGCTGCAACAAAGGCTGAAGCCTTTGCCCTTGCAAGGGGTGCCGGACCCTGCCCATCTGCCACCCGTGCTAAATGCACAGCGCCTGCACATGCATTTAACCCTGGTCTAGGAGGCAGCTCCAACTCTTCTGTTGGCCTCCAAGAGCCGTCTGTGGAATAAGAAACCACCCCACAACAGATCAAAGATGTCCACAGGGAGGCTGTTTAAGGGGAAAGAGCTTCTGGGCTTCCCATTTGAGGGCTGTGTTTCCCTTCATGCTCAGCCCAGTGATTAGTGCTCGCCAGGGAATCGGAGCTGCAAAATGAATTTGAGAAGACAGAGCAATGTCAGGCTGTTAGGAGCTCAAAAAGGATCTGGGCTCCCCTGAGCCTGAAGGCTGAGCACTCACCATTCAGGCCCCTGCCATAGATTTAACAACCAAGCCTTGGCAAGGCAGGCGGTGGCCTGCTAGCCTCTCCCCCCGCCTCCTCCCCGAGGAGACCATTAGCACCTGAAAACGGAGAAGCCACGGCCTTGGCTGCCGCATCTGGAGTTGGACGCGGCACTGCAGAGAGAGGCTGGATCCATACAAGAGCAAGGGCTCTGAGACGGCTTCACGTGCCGCCGTTGTGCCGGGGCTCATATTTTTGGAAAGAGCATCCCAGGGGGCTGCAGTGGATGCTGCTTGTTCTCGCGCCAGCCCTGACTGTTTTGGAAAGTTTGGTTAAGCTCCATTTGGCTGCCTCCGAGTTATTCAAGCACAGAAAGGGGGGTTATTGGTTACAGGATGTTAAAGATTTTTTTTTCTGAGCACAGTTCGGTTGAGAAAGCACAAATTTGGCCCACCTGGCGAGGCAAAGCAGCCCCTTTGCACAGTCACAGCTAACGCCGCAGAGCGTTGTTTCAAAGGACACATTCGGAGCTCGCAGCCCGGGTCCGCTCAGTCCCGTCTCTGCAGCCGGGGCCAGAGCCTCCTTTGCTGCAGCCCAAATGCCTCCGTTACCACACACCCCTCCCTCGTCTCTCTTCGCACCTCCAGCCAAGGCCGCTCTCCGCACACAGCGCAGCACCGCGTGCTCCTTTACCATCCAGAAGGTTTTGCAGGGAAGGCTGGACACAAGCAGGTAGGGTTGCTCCAGGCTGCCCGGCAGAGCCAGCGCTGCACCTCCAAGCACCCCAGGAGCCCACGACGCCCCCTCCTCCTCCTCAGCTGCTCGCTAGCCACAATGCCGATGATAAAGAAACCTCTGTGCGTCTCCAGGGAAGCGGGACGCGGAGAGGGGCACAAAGACTCCCGCAGCTGTGTGTTTGCAAACAACCCAGCTGAGCTGTGAAGAGGGGCTGAAAGCAGTAATTGTCTTTAATTAAAGGAGGTTGGAGGCATCTCAAGCTTTGACAAAAGACATTTCCAGTCTGCTAGCAGCTTCGGCACTCATCGCTGCTGCAGCCACAACCCGGCCCGCAGGTTCGAAGGCGGCGTGTGACAGCAGGGGTGCGGGGACGCCAGCCCAAGGGTGCAGATGCGCTGGTACTCGGGCAGTGCCACACACCCACAGGGCACGGGAGGTGTGCACACCTGCACCCCGAGGAGGGTCCAGCGAGGCAGCTCACAGCAGGACGAAATACCTGGGAACCCGCAAGCCTCGCGCTTTGCACCAGATCTAAGCCAGATGTGCGCACATGAGGGTCCCGCAGCTGTCTGAAGGCTGCTTGACCCGGCGGCGTGTATCTCTGACCAGGGCTGTCACCTCCACCCTGCCTGGTGTCTCACCCCTGTCCTGATCTGCCCTCCTCACCCTCCCGCAGCGGTGCCCGCACCCCGCGGTGCCTCGCCAGGGAAGCCGCCATGCACACAGGCAGAGGCTACAGACCAAACGCCACGAGCACTACTGCTGCAGCTCCTCCCAGCCTAATTAATTAATACTGCTCGTTAGCAAGCTACCTGGGTTGACACAGAGCTCCGTCATGCTGCTGCATCCTCGCAAGCTCACGCTGGGCTAAGCAGCCCTCGCCACAGCAGCAGCAGAGGCCGCGCTGGACACCCACATGTATGGGTGCTGCCCCCCCCGGAGCCCCCTGCCAGGGCTGGCCCTTGCTCCCAGCCAGGCTCCGAGCTTCAGGGAGGTGGCAAGCAAGTTGGGGTGCTGAAATGCCCTCCCTCCCTCCCCTCCACTGTGCTCAGGGATGAAGGTCCACAGGGAGGGTGCACTGCCCACCATACGCCGCTTCCTCCCTCCCACCCGTGTTTGCTTTTGGCCTTCCAGCACATCAGCGTGCAGCAAATCATGACTCTGGTTTCCATGGAAACCCCAGCTCGAGGTCCCCATCCCCGTCCCCCAGCACACACAACACAGTTGGGCTGGCGTGGCAGCGGTGGTCCCATGTGTCCTTGCTACCCTGTCCCTGGCTCAGGAACCCCCTCCTGGTTTCCACCAAGGCCTTGCCGACCCATCCTCACGGCAGCAGCCGAGGCAGCCCCGCTGGCAGCACCCGCTGGGGCGCAGGGCTGCTGCTGCCCGAGAGACGCCTCGCACCAACCGCTCCTCTTCAGGCAGGACCGGGCAGCAAAACTGCACTTGCATCCAGTCTGAACTCGCTGCTCCACTTTGCACATGGTGCTTTCACTGCTTTCCCACGCAGAACCCCTCTTCCCACGCTCTGCTCGAGCTCTGCCTTGCAGCTGGAAGCACCAGGAGATGTACACGGGCACATCCCCGCCGGGGCCCCCGCAGAGGTGCAGAGCGCCAGGCGCACCCAAAATCATTAAAGCTGCGGAGCAGGCACAGGCTGCGTGTGAAGTGCATGCGCACCGGGCTCGACGTGTCCTGGAGGAGCCACCGTGCGTGCTGGGCAGGTCCCCATGTGCATATTTTTGCCTGGGAAATCCTGGAAAGAGCAGCCACGCTCTAATTCAAGAGAAACAAAAACAAACTGGGATCGCTTCCATCTGAGCCAGACAGCTAAAACCTTTCCAGAAGCAAAAAAAAGACCAGTTCTAATTATAGGGTATCCTGAAGATACACACACTTAAATTTGTCACTCTATTTGCAAATTAACCGTACGCGTGGTGGCAACGCGAGTAAGCAGTGGGCATGGTAAAGCTCCTCTCCTGGCTTCCTAACCCTCTTTTGGACGCAGAACCACCAGCGTGAGCCGTAACCGGTGCACGCTGCCATTCCCAGCGCCGCAGACCTTTTGCAGGTCCTAAGGCCAGGATGTGCACGGCTGCAGCTTGGAAGACTGAGATCATTTTCCCTACAACAGCTACCCCATCCCTCAGTGCCACAGCTCCACTCCCAGGGTGTAAATTGAAAGAAGAAGACCAACATCACTGCGGGGATCGACGCCCGGGCTGACGCGGGTGTTGGTGACGGCACCACCACCGCGCTTGTGCGGGTGACTGACACGGACGGCGCCGCTCGCCTCCTCCGAAGGGGAGGAAGGCTGGCGGGGCACCACGTGCCGGGCAGCGCGCCGGGGACTGCTCGTAGCAACACGACGGTAAATGTGGGGGTTTTTTAATCCAGCATTGGGGGGCACAGCAGGGAAACACGAACGAGAAGGTTCTCCTGTCTCTCGTGGGTGTGAGTCATCCCCCGAATGTTTCCTCTAATCCCGTTTTCCCTGCTTTTACTCTGTTTTATTAACGAGGGCCGTGCATAGACACTGAAAGGCTCAGAATTAATTTTGCTCGCCGCATTGAAGGAAAGGCCTGCAGCAGTAGAATTTCCACTGCAGCAAACCCTCCTAAGCACCATGCCTTCAGCTACGGGCATCCTCTGGGTGGTGCTGGCATGAGAGCAGCCCCAGTGCCTACTGCCTGGGCAGCCAGGGGCTTCGCCTCTTCCTCCTCCTCCCTCATCACAGCCCCCTGCAAGCCCCGGACAGTGCTGCAGGATCCTGAGCCACTCAGGTGGGGGTGAACGGGGAAGTTGTCTGCCAAAATAGAGCTCTCAATCATGGCTACAGCAATACGGATGTCTGAAGAATTGTCCCCGGCACATGAGACTGGAGGGATGAGGGAAAAGAGGGGGGAGGGAAAGGAGAAGAGGAAGGCTCATGAAGAAACAGTCGGTTCACACTGAAATGCCTCAAGAGAGAGACCAGCACCTCACAAATCCCCAGATAAAGGTTAAATGCGCCCCTGATGCTGCACCCACCCTTCCCGTCTCCGCAGAAAGCCTCCTGGAGAGCCAGCAGCTACCGTGCATTTCACGAGGTGTGCTGTTTGACAAATATTACCTGTTACTACGCCGCATCAGAGTTGCTACCATCTTTTCCAAAGCTACCTAGGCTGGCAGAAATGCCATTTGGAGGGCAGCATCCACGTTGCTCTGCTTTATGAACTCCACTTCAGGCTGCACTTTACCAGTCTTGAGGGTTTGGGCACTTTAGATAGTTTGAAATGAAAAAAGCCTTGACCACGTGCCCGTTTATTGTTCGTTCTGCACCTGGTTCCTGTTGTTGCTGCGGGGGTAACAGCCGCTGTACTCCTAGGGTCACAGCATTTTGAAAGGAGATCGCTGGATTTGGGTTCAGACTTAAAAACTGTTATCCTGAACACGGGGTCTCCATGAGCTCTGAAGGTGACGACAGTCTGAAAGTGCAAAAAGGCTTTGCAAGGAGGAGTCTGTCATCCTCGAAAACCGTCAGGGCCCAAATACCGAAGAACCAGATGTCCCCTCAGGATGCATTCTGAATTTGCCCCATCAGCCATAGGAGTCATTCTAAGCCATTGCCCACCAAACCTGTGGACCTCCAGACGGGACCTTCACCTCGTGGCCCAGCCATGCCCATCACCACCCTGGCTGCTGCTGCTGCAGCGTCACTGCGGTACCCACAGCTGGCTGCGGAGTGGTCAGCCCGCCCAGGTGCTTGGGATGTGCTTTAGGGCAGCACAAACTCAAGCATCAAGAGCCCCGTTGGCCAACTGAAACCACGAGATGCAACCTTTTGCAAAGATCTCTCCAGCTGCAGACACAAGGAGCAAAGCCAACATCTCCAGTTCACCTCTAAGGACTCCAGGAAGATGCTACCACCTTGGTGGGTGTCATTTCAACCTGATGCAGTGAAGAAGAGCTCTCCAGCTTTGAAGACCTTACTTCAGAGACCTGGAAAGGCTTTGCTACCTGCAGAACACATAACATTCAGACAGATCCCCATTTCAGGTGCTGTTCATATAAAAGGATACAGGAGGAGCATGTCACTGAGTTGGTAGCTCCAGGCCTCAGCAGGACTTTTTTCTGTCTCCCCTTAACAAGGTGCTTTCTGAGACCCAGTGACTTACAGTTTCCTGCTCACACTACACCTTATTCCCCATTTTCCAGCCTGTAGGACCTGCCATTCTGCAAATTTCTCATGGGCTACAACCAGTTTCCCCAATTCTTGGGCAGATGCCGGACTCCAGCAAAGGCATCAGAGCTAAGCGGGCCTGGGGCTGCCGCCCACTCACTCAGAAGACGACTCCTCCTGAAGCCCGCTGGGAGGGAGGAAGACAAGGACGCTGGTTCAGAGCCCCTCTGGCTTGTGAATGTATTTCCTGTGTGGCCACAGCCCACCTGAAGCGCAGCGGTGCTCCGCAGCCTTAAACCAGCTTCTGGCCACGTCCCGCAGCCTGGTGGGCTGTGCCCTTTCTTCCGTGTCTCTTCTTAACACCCAGCAACATTTGGTTTTTGTTTGTTTTTTTTTTTTATTTTCTTAGACACCACTTCCCCAAATGTCAGGAAATGAAGGTGATGAGGGGACGCCTCAGACTCACCGGACGGCACCAGCCACACTTGCCTGGTTCAGCTCCGTGTCCTTCATGCAAGGGCTGGGCGTCGCGCTCGGTGCCACCTGACTTAAGGTCTCCTTCTGAATGGGAAAGTGCTGGGCGTTTTGCTTGGCCAAACCTCATTTAACGTTGTTTGAAGTTTGTTCTGTGTAAACACAGCCATGGTGTGAGCTACGAATGCTTTGATTCCATTTCCTAACCTTTATGGGGACTTTTATGCATACTTTTATGTATACTTTCCAGTGATATACTACGTTTCTAAGGCATATGGGGAACAATAAAGAGTTTCCCTGGAGCTAATTAAGCTAATCATGGCTTCTAGATTAAATTTTCTGTGAGATTTTTACCTTGCATCGCTAAAATAAAATAACGGTGCCCTTACGAGTGATCACCTGGCATTGGAGTAACTTTAAATCAGTGCCGAGAATGTCTGAGGGTATTGCCCAAAATTAAACGTCCCAAATAATCTCTTGGCTTTGGCCCGAATCCCAGGAAAATCTCCAATGAAAAAAAAAATCCTCAAAAGCAGCATTTTATCCAGTTTTCCTCAAGTTACATCCAATGAAGAATATTATCCTCTTGCCCCCTAAGGATTCAGCACCCTGATGAATCCAGGTGAAAACCCTCCTTGCCCTCCAGATCTCTGAGCGCTTTGATTCAAAGGGAAAACTAATGGTAGGAAACATGGTCGCTTCATTTCATGTCAATAACGAGTTAAAATCCTGGAAGCCTGGGCCTGGATCCCAGCTATTCATTCCAGTTCCTATTAACGTCTACCACTTTTCTCAGATTAAAAAAAAAAAAGGGAGGCCTATGAAGGAGAGTGAGGAAAAGCAGGAGTCAATGCCGCTCTTCCACCGGTGTTGGCATGGGACACTGCCAGCGCGGCTCTTTCCCCTCGCATGGGGGTAGCAGGACCAGGAATGCACTATTGGATCCAAAATGCTGTAAAAATAAGCCTGGGGGGCAGATTTTCTTATCAGTACAGGCGTCAGCTCCACGAAAGCACCTGTGTTACAACGGGGCTCCTGTCCCTCTGCCCGGGGCGCAGTCCGAACCCGTGGGATGTCAGAGGGGACATCGCTCCTTCCCAGGGGGGACTCTCTGGTTCTGCTCTCTCCCCCATCTCCTCTCTGATCCCAGCACAATGAAATCCCTGGGAAGTAAGGATTGGGGGGAGCAACCTGTCCCCGCAGCTCTGCGCAGAGAGGAACGGGCTCCTGCAAAGGGACTCGGAGGCAGCAGCTATGGCAGATAACGGCAGTGCAAAACTCCACCACGTCCCTCTGAGAAATCCTGGGAACGGCCATCATTTCCATGTCCACCACCCTCACCCAGTCTCGCCCCATTCCTGGACCATCTGTGACCCTCCTTGCGAGGTCAACATCTCTTGGGGCTTCGGACCACCAGAAAATAAACGCCTCGACATCCCCCCCCACCCCACATCAGACACCCCCTTGCCCTGCTGGGCTCCTCCTGGTCCTACACCTGCCCTCAGAAGCCCAAGCACTACCCAGCTGCATGCAGAGGAGAAGGCAGCATCTCCACCGGCTCCAGGGCGTGCTGAGCAGGCTTGGGGTGGTTGGTACCGTGCAGCTGCAATCCCACCACAGCTTTCACTGGCTTCACAACCCAGAGGGGTCAGCAAGAAGTAGGAGGGAGAAGAATCAAAGCAGTGGCAAGACAGACGCTGTATCCTTGCCTCCCAGATGGAGAGGGAGGAGAGGGAAAGCCCAAAGAGCAGCATCTACAGCGACATTGAGCCGCGGCCGGTGGGGAGCGTTCACATTGTCAACACCCCTGTAGGAAAGGCAGACAAATTCCTGGTTTGTACTTGGGAAGGAGCCAGATGATGTAATCATCCTATAGGATGCTAGTGAAATACTTTCCATTCCAGCAGTAACTCAAGATGTTAAATAGCAGCCACTGCAGTTAAACATGGCTAAACCAGTACATCAGGACAGCACCTACCTCGGAGCTTTCAGAGAGACGGCCGATGAACCAGCGGGCAGTTAATGCTCACGTTCCACGTGCCGCGAGGCAGTAGGATGTTTGGGAGATGTGGGAAAAGCTGTTTTGTTAAATGAGGCAGTCTGGGCTATGTGAGGACTGCTGCTGCAACGTCAGTGCCAGTCGAGCAAGGATGTGCCAGCACCAGGATTCGGTCAGTGAAGGATTAAAGGGAGGTGTAACCGTAGTGCCAACCGCTGTACACTTACAGAAAACAGATTAAGGCAAATTAGCCTCGTATGGGTTTTTTTGATGCAATTACAAGATTGGCTGGGAGAGGTAACAGCATTAACGCAAGGCACCCGAACTTCTGCAGAGCATTTCCCTCAGTAACGCATGATATTTTGATTCAGAAATTAGAGCATCCACCGACACTGTGGGACATACTCAATGCATTAAAACTTGGCGAGCTGATACTGCTGCACGCTGAGATCTGAGCAGGGAATGTGCAGAGGGCAGGTCTGCTTCTACTAGAGCCAACAAATTTGGTTTGTGCCTCTGGGCTATTTAACATTTTTATCAACGACCCAGGAGGAAGCCCAAAGCATTCCCAATAAAGTTAGCGTAGTGTGGTAAATCCTGAAGATGACGAGTTCCCAACCCACAGCAATCCGGATGAACTGGATGCAAGGCGTGAGCCTGCGTTTCGGCACAAACGCTCATCAAATCACACCTCCAGGGACAAGGATGCAGGCCATGGCGGTTACCTGCTCCCCGTCCCACCAGGAAGGACAAGAATCCTTCAAAAGCACCCAGAGAAATGCCGTTGCCAAAACAGGTAAAGCAAAGGGGGCGTCTAGGGGGAGGGAGATCTCAGCATCTCTTCTGGCACTGATCGCTATGAGCATCCCATAGGTGGGATGTTGAATCTGCCCTTGAAAAGGCTAAAGCAGCATCAAGGGCCAGGAAGAGCCAAGAAACCTGGCTGAAAATCTCACCAGAGGACTGGGGGCCAAGGCTTACTCTAAGCAGAGGTGCGGTGCCAGACAAAGTCCACCGAGGTCCGAGCGCCAGGGGCAGCCGGGGGTAAGAAGGCAGGAGCGACCACTGGAAGCGTTTAACGGACAATTCTCCATCTCTGGAAACGTTTACATCATGATTGGCTGTATCTGCTCCAGCTCAACCAGGAATGCTTCCTCTAAGAACTTAATTACCCCTAGGGCCTTACAATTTATTGGCTGGACCCAACATTATCAGTGGAGGCCCAGACCCGAAGCAGGCATGGAGCCATAAATAGCCTCTTATCTTCAAAACATCACGTACTTACGGGACGTGACTGCAAGACAGCTAGGACATACCCTTCCCTAGCACATCAGAAAGCTGCATGGCCCTCCAAGCCCTTAGCGCACGCTTGCTCCCCTCCAAAACCCAAGCACGGCAGAGCTGGGACAGACCCCCACTGCTTCCCATGCCTCCACAATGGAGGAATAGCTCCGGGTCCTCAACATCACTGCCTCTGCGCCCGCATCCCCAGCACACGGTGGGGTGCGGGCAGATCTGCTGCATCGGACCTCAAACTAACATGGAAGCACAGGCAGGGAAGTCATTGTGGAGCCCACCTGCAGGACCCACATCTGCAAGGGCACAGCCCTGCCAAACCCCACCAGCCAGCCCTACACAGCCCCAGATGGGAACACCCCATGTGCCAGCCCGCCACAGCGCTCACCCCAGAGGTCATGGTTCTGAACATAGAACATGTCCAGAGAAGGGCAATGGAGCTGGGGAGGGGTCTGGAGCCCAAGGCTGATGGGGAGCGGCTGGGGGAGCTGGGGGTGTTCAGCCTCGAGAAGAGGAGGCTGAGGGGAGTCCTTCTCGCTCCCTACAACTGCCTGACAGGAGGGGGGATCTGGGGGTGTCGGGCTCTGCCCCCAGGGAACGGGCGATGGGACGAGGGGAAACGGCCCCAAGCTGTGCCAGGGCAGGGTTAGGTTGGACATTGGGAAAAATTCCTTCCCCACAAGGGCTGTCAGGCACTGGAAGGGGCTGCCCAGGGAAGGGGGGAATTTAAAAGCCAGGCAGACGAGGTGCTTAGGGCCAGGGTTTAGTGGTGGGATGGCAGGGTTAGGGGAACGGTTGGGCTTGATGAGCTTAAAGATGAGCTTGATGAGGCTTTTCCAGCCTCAACGGTTCTGTGGTTCTGTGATTCTGTGATCTATGACTTGGGCTGAGCCAGTGCTGGGGCTGACCTGGGAGTACCCAGCCAGGCTGGTGGTGGAACTGGGTGGTGGTGTTGGTAGGGCTGGACAGGACCAGCACCAGACTGGGTGCTGGAGCTGGGCCAGGACCCCCCATCCTTCCTCCTGGCTCTGCCCTCCAGGGAAGGAGCAGCAGGAAGGCAGTGCAGGCTCCGAAGCAGGGACACTCTTGAGCCCTCAGGCTGGCCCGCAGGGGTGGCCTGGCTCCACCCTGAGCTGGAGAAGACAGGGGGTAGCCTGGACCTCCTACAGACCACCGAGGTGGCCGGGTTTCTCCTCTTACCAGCATGTCACCAGCGTGTAACCCCAAGGGATGATGCCACGCGCTTGCGATAGCAAGAGAGCATCACCACCGGCTTCTGCAGGGCAGAACCGTCCCTTGTTACCCCAGGGAGAGCAGGACCAGCGCTGTACAAGCACAACAAAGCAGAGGCTGCTCACCGCGAACGCGGTGGTCGGACAGATGGGGAGATGCCCTCCAAAGCTGGAGGGGAGCTGGCAAGGGAGGCCGGGTTCCACAGCCAGGACCAGCAGCCAGCGGCTGCTGTCCCTGAGCAGGCAGAGACCCTTGCAGGCAGCGTTCGCCTACCGTCCAGCCCAAGCAGAGGAGGCAGCAGCACAATAGCTCTGCCTCCGCCGTTGCAGAGGGGAGCCAATGAATAAGGGAGGCAGAGAGCAATGCGCTCGATATGCTGCATGGGAGGGACGGGCGGGGGGGACGGGGGAGGCGGCAGACAAAGAACAGGGAGATGGAGAGAAAAGACGCAGGCAGGGAGCAGGAGAAGGTGAAGCAGGGAGGACAGGGCTGGGCGCACAGGGCTGGGGGGGTGGTGCAGGGGGCGCAGGCACGGAGCCCCGCGCCAGCACAGCGGGAAGGAGCCGGGAAGCCAGCGGAGGAGCGGGCGGCCAGCCCCTCGCAAGGCCCTGCGGGATTGGCGAGCAAGGCCCAGCAAAATGAAAATCTCTTAACCACACAGAATTGTTAACTGCCCCCAAATCCTTTTGTGCTGGGGCTGCAAGCTTAGAAGAGCTTAAGCTGTTAGATGCATGAACTTCCTCCATAAATATCCCCCGTGTGCTGCCGTGCACAGGCCTGCGCTGCACCAGCCAGACGAAAAGCCCAGCGGAGAAAATGAGCAACCCCTTCCAGTGCCTTGCAGCTGCCCCGAGGGCCGTCCATTGCTCAGGATGCCCTTTTCCACCTGGAGCTCTTGGGTGGCAGGACCAGTGAGCCATGTCCCCCACGCTCCCCGTCACATCCCGTTTGGGCGACCGAGCCCCGTGAGAGCACTTCACCCCAAAAGCCAGCTCGGATTTGCTTTTGTTTTGTTTCTGGAAAGGGGCCCAGATTCCCTCCCACCCCTCAGAACACAAGCAAACCTGCCGGCCACATGTCGGAGTGAGCCCCCCAAACCAGGTGGCTCATGTGCTGCTTCTGCAGGGACTGGGGGCCGGGACATGACGGGAAGTGGGCAGGGACACAGCACTGCATCCCGCAGCTCCTTCCCGAGTTGAACTGAGGAGCAGAGCCCTTCCTCTGCCTCACCGGGCCGGGGTGACCAGCCCCTTCCCAGTCCTCTGCGGGGCTCACTGGGGCTGCAGGGAGAGGATGGGGATGCTACGGCTGCCCTCCCGGTCCCCACGCTTCTTCTGGGGGCTGCTGGGGGACAACAGAGGGTGTCCCCCAGTCTGGCACCGCCCTGGGGTCCCATCCAGCTCTGATCACGCAGCCCCACTCGGCAAGGGAAAAGGGAAGGGGAAGGAGAAGGGGAAGGGGGAGGGAAAGGGGAAGGGGAAGGGGAAAGGGAAGTAAGGGGAAGGCAGCCCCGGAGCCAGCTGCCCCATGGAGACGGCAGGCTGCCGGCCACAGGGTGATTAATGACGGTGGGGAGCGCAGGGCCGGGCGCACGCCAGCACCGGCTGGAGAAACAGCTGCCGAGGAACCGGACCTCCCAAAATCCTGCTGCTGCGCAGACAAAGAGGAGACTCGGTCTCTGCCTCCTGCTCACTCCCTCCACCTTGGCCCCCCGCTCCTGCTCTGCCTCTCCCCCCCAGCCCCGCCAGCCAGGCTGCAGGGACTGGGCTCGGCGTAAGGTGGTCCCGGGAGCCCTGGGGCATGCAAGGGACCGTCCCTTGGCTGGGCTGGCAGCCGGACCAGGATGCCCTGAGAAACCATAGCTTCATCAGAGCAAAGCACTGGGCAGGGCTGGGTTGGCTCCAGCAAAAAAAACCAAAAAAGGCTGAGATGGAAAAGCTGACATGAATCATTTTGGCTTTCTGATGTTGCTATGAATGCTTCACTTGGGTGTCGTAAAACACCCATCTTCCCTTCAAGGCTGGGATTAGCCAGGCTCCCTTCCCATCCCGTGTTGCAGCAGCACTTCCCTGCTGTCCCCGTCCCCAGCGCCGTTCCTGCTGCAGCTGGAGGACACTTGATCACCCCAGCTCAGTGGGAAGAGACGTTCAGTGGCTCAGTGAGGAGTAGCTCAAAGCACGGATATTAAACAACACCCCGAGCACATCAGGATGCTCAGCACACGAGCGGCCCAGCCACCAGCAGAAGGCGTGGTGCCCTCTCCAACCTGAGGTCCCAACCAAGTGTGGCCAGAGACCGCCCAGTCCCCTTCTCCCGTGTGCCCGTTCCCCCTCTCCTGTGTGTCCAGTCCACCTCTCCCGTGTGTCCGTCTCCCCACCTACCAGCACCTTCCCCAGGCCTGCTCGGTGCTACCCGGCCACCCCTTCCCGCAGCAAGAAGAGAGGAGACACGGCTCCTTCCCTGCGCTCATCAGTGCCCACCGACGTATCTATAATTGATCGCAGAGAAACCCCAGCCCTGCTCAGAGTGTGCTGATGCTATCGAAAGCGTAATGGGATTTTGATGTTCAGCTGGGACGGGGAGGGGGGAAGAGTCCATTTGCCAAACGCTGTGGTTTGCTCTGTGCATGGTACAGCCACAGGTACCCGTTGCAGCTCTCAGGTCCCCATCTCTCCCAGTGCCCAGCAGCAACTTTCTCCCCCTCTCCAATCCCACACATGACTGGGGAGGAGCATGGAGATGGGCTTTCACGGAGGGTAGCACAGAGCCTCTCACTTGCCCGGGACCACCCTGGCTCCAAGGTGCTCAGCTGAGCTGAGCAGATGCTCCCGGAGTCTGCTTTGAACATCTACAGGGCAGGAGAATGTCTACAAGAGGAGGAGAACATCTACAGGGCAGGAGACCTCTGGCTGCTGAGGGAGCTCCGGGGCCAGGCTGGAGAGGTGAGCCTGGCTCCCAGCAGCCTGTGACCATGTCCCACCCTGGGCCATTTGCACCTCACCAGGACAGACAACTTGCTCCCTCCCACTGCATCACCTCTGGGTGCCTGCACTCCCACCCCCCTCACCCCAGAAGCTCTTCAGACCACACCAAGGCACAAGGCACAAACGGAAGTGAAAACAGCCCCAGTATTTTAGGGACTGCAGGTCTGTGGCACACACCCCAGCTATGCACACGTGTTCTTCCAACACCTGGAGAGCATGGAGGCCACCAGCAACAGGCTGGCACCCCCGGGCCCAGTGGCTCTGAGGGCCCAGAGGTAACGCAGAGCCTCTACAATGGATGGATGAGCCCAGGGCAGGAATTGAGGAGCTGGGGAAGGAGTCAGCATCCACACACATGCTCCTCTCCCATGTCCCCGCCTGCTCCTCTCCCACCCCTGCCCAAGGAGGTCACTCCCCAGCTGCAAATCCCAGCTGCCACCACGGGCACAGCCCACCAGCCGCCAGCGTGCGGAGCGAGACCGAAGGCAAGCGGTTACCTCTGCAGACGGTCCCGTTCTCTACCGACTCGTAGCCCGCCCGGCACATGCAGCGGCCGATGGGCACCAGCCATTCGCCGTCCCCGTTGCAGTAGAGCTTGATCGGCACGTCCACCTCCTCTGCGTTGGTGATGCACGTCCCCCGGGCTGCCACCAACGAGGTACTCTCTGCTCCCGAGAGGGTTTCTTGGAAGACAGCCCCATTTTGGATCACGCGGGGACACTTGCGGTAGAAGACACGGACGGCAATCAAGGACATGCAGCCTCCATAGTCCTGGAAGGCCAGGTAGAAACCATTCTTGGAGACAGGCCCAAAACTGCGCACCTCGGTGTTAATCTTCATCACCCGTCCACCTAGGTCCACCTGAGAGAAGCTCTCGTCGGCAGCAATCGTGTCCACCTTCATCCAAGGATTCTCCATCCAGTTAGGAAAAGTCTTGGTGGCCGAGTCAAAGTCTGACTCAAAATAGTAGAGGTTAAAAGTCTCCTTACAGGAGCCTGGTACATTAGGGATGCTGCTGCAGTCCCGGACAGAAAATTTCATCTCCACGTGGATGCGGTGCGCTCCTCGCCTCCGGATGTACTTGGTCCGGAGCCAGTTGTTTTGGCTGGATTCGAAGACGTTGCATACCTGGTAGGTGCGAATCGTGTTCATGTTCTCGTCATACCCGCTCACCTCTTCCCACTGAGGACAGGACACAGAAAGTCAAGGGACTGCACCAAACTGATGCTTCCCACCCACCTCACCTCTTTGCAGCCCCACCACGCGCCGGGAGGGCAGGCTCTGCCACCCCATGCCCACCCCAGCCGCAGGCAGCCCCGTCGGTGCCCAGCACCTTGCCCTGGTGCAGCTCCAGCACCACCCTGCAAGCACCCCGTACCTACACACCTCCGTCCTGGCGCGGCAGGGTTTGGCTTACCCTGCACGCCAGGTACGTGGGGACAAGGCAGCCCAAGCCCTCAGCAGAGCTCGGGGCCATCTCGCTGCCAGCAGTGCCGTGCTCCATGCCCAGATTTTTGGTAAAGCACCGCTGCCGGGTGGCAGGGCATGGCGGGGCCTCACACCTCCTCTGCAGGCAGTAATGTCTTTAGCAGGGGCTCTCACCCGCGGGCTGTGCAGTGCGGCGGAGCCTCCCAGCAAAGTAACGCGATGCCTTTAGCAGATGTATTCCCACCGGTGCCGCTACGGTTACAGACGTGGCAGACAGGACCCGCGTTCTCAGGAGCGCGTAACGCAGGCATAAAACCCCCTCGCCGGCTGCAGCCCAAGCACCGGTGCAGGCAGCCGGCTGCCTGACGGGCCAGTAGCCAGCGGCCTCTCCACAGAGGCAGGAGGGAAGGTCTGTGGGAGCCTGGCTGACACCCCTGCGTACCCAGAAAGGGAGATGCTGGGCTGGTAGCCCCCATCCCTGACCCGTCAAGGGCCAATGTGCCATGGGGTCCCTCCTGCAGGTGTGCACAGGACCCTGCCCCAGCTGCCCTAAACGGGATCTGTGGGATGTCCTGTGAGCTGTGGCACAACAGTCACATCCTTCCCGACACGACAGCTCGGAGCTGGCCTATTTTCCCCTGGGAAGCTCAGCGGAGCTCCCCCCAGCTGCCCCTGCCGCTCCCGGAGGAGCCTCCGCAGAGCCCAGGGCTGCTGTGACACCTCCCGGCCCTGTCCAGCTCCCTGCCCTTCCCCTAGGCTATTTTTTGGCAAATCCTTCAGCGCTTGTTGTTGTCTCCATCCTTTGTAGGATGGGGAGACTTCAGGGTGGGTGTTGCACCAGGCAAGGGCAGAGCTGCAGCCTGTACCCAGCCACCGCTCCTCTGCGGTGCACGAAGACAGGAAAGGGTTTTTGTGGGAGGAGAACCCTTCACTTGGCTCACCAGAGCATCTCCCCCAGCCCAGACCTCGCCGGGGGGGCAGAGCATCTCCCCATGCTGCCCCCTCCCCACCCGCAGCACCTGCATGATGCTGGCAGGGGGGACCGGGCTCCAGCCAGCGTGACGCAGTCCCAGCCAGCTGCAGCGGCTTCTCGTGAACTTGTTCGTAAGCCTGCTCAAGTGGAAGCTGAGTGGTTTCCCACGGAGGCGAGACCTTGAGCATGACCCTGCCCTGGATGCGGGATCGCGACACCCGGGGTGCAGTGGCAGCACAGCCAGTGCTTCCAGCCCAAATCCAGCACCAGTGCCAGGACCAAGGTCCGCAGGGAAAACCCTGCAGGAGCAGAGCACCCCCAGCCTCTCAGCCTGCAAACGGCCTCGCAGGGGCATCCAGGACTGCAGAGGGAGGCTCAGGAGATGAGAGACAGATTGCTCCTGGCACAGCAAGGCTAACAGCCCGACAGAAGGCTGCCAGGGACGATCCCCAAACAGCTCCAGCCACTTCTGATTGGCAGCGGCTGCAAATCTGCTGCCATCACTGGGGGAGGAAGAGAGCATCCTCGCAAAACGCGGGGGGAGCATTTGCTTTATTCTCCAGGAATAAATTTGGCGTGGTAGTGGAAAAGCGCAGGATCTCCCTTTTTTTCGGGCACTGGCTGGGAGGGGGGTGAGGGAATCAAGGACAAGGCAGAGGGAAGGAATTCCCTCCCCTGCTCTGCCTCTGATGTGGCTCTCCCTTGCCTGGATCCCTCCTGACACACACTCTGAAACAGCGAGTCAGGCACCGAGCCCCGGGGATGCCCCGGGCAGGCCCCATCCCCATCCACACCTGCACAGCCCCCGGGAGGGCTCAGGACACCAGCCTGAAGAACCTGGTGGAAGGGGAGTCTTCAGCTTGGGGATGAGCAGTAGATGGTGGAAGCAGGGCATGGGGACACCTACGAGCAGCACGGGAGCTCCACAGCCAGGGAGACAGCTTTCAGCTCATCAGTGATTGCCAAAGAGGCAATGAAGAGGAGAAGCACCCGCCAGCTTTCGCCTTCCAGGTGATGCTGGCTGCACCCAACCTTGCTGAAGCCAAGCCACCCATGGGTAAGAGGCCCTGCCTTGTCCTGGCAGCGGGCACGAGGCCGCACTGGGAGAAGCCACGAAGGCACGGCAGCATCGGGACCTGCGGAGTGCACAGTGTGGGGCACAACGTGCACTGCGTCCCCCCAGGGACCCCCCCTGGAGGTGGGGATGGGAGGTGATTCCCACCAGCAGCACCGGGGCTGCACTGGACTTTCCAGATGGGTATCTCCATCCTGCTGGGGACGGGGGACCCAGTAGCACCCCGGGGGCCAGGCTGCAAGCTCAGGACCCCCAGCATCCTCCTGCAACCCTGCAGCAGCGAGCGGGGGGCTCCCGAGCTCCCTTTTCTCAGCCGGGAGAGAAAGTCACCCCCATGCACCAGCCCCTGTGCTTCCTCGATGCTTGGTTAGAAGCCTCTCCCTTTCTCCTCGCTCTCTAATTAACATGCCGGGAGCTCAAAAGAAGGAGGCAGCACAATAATACGGGGAGACGGCTTCCAGCAGGCCCAGGCCTCATTACCGCGGGGCTGGGGAGCCGGGAGCAAGGCATGCTTTACATATGGAAACACCACAAACAAGAAAGGCTGGGCGAGGAGAGAAAAAGACTTGACCTCTGCTCCCGCCTATTGTGCGCCCGTCATCCCCCTTCGGCGGCCGGGCCGGCACCGGCGGGGCGGCTGGGCTGGCGGGCGGGCGCAGGGCTTTATCATGGTGATGGGGGACCAGTGCCGCAGCACCCGCGCCCCAGCGCAGCCAGGCAGACGGGCTGCTCGGGAGCTGGGTTTAATCTCCCCGACAGAGGCTTTTCTTGGCCATTTCTTTTCTTCTGCCAGGTCAGCCTGAGGAGGGGGCTTGCTGTCAGCCTCGGGGGGAGGTCCACAGAAACGTCTTCATTCAGTCCCTGCGGAGGGTGGACGGGGGGGCTGGATGGAGCCTGAGCTACCACCTCCGCGCACAGGGATGGGAAGCATCTCCAGGCCTTGGCCAGGCACGATTTGGCCACCTGAGCCCAAGGGAGCAGGCCGGGGGTGTTGGGCACTGAGGCTCCACGCTGCTGCCAGCCAGCGCAGGGCAGGACGCTCTGAAGCACCTCGATGCCCCACGCAAACCCCGTAGGACATGGAGGTGGCTGGGGCTGCTACGGTTTTGTGTCGTGAGCGGAAGGGTGCAGAGGTGCACTGCCTCGTCTAATCTCTTCTTTAAAGGAGCTTGTTTTGGGTGGTCTTGGGAGGTGGCTCAGGGGACTCGCAGCACCAGCAAAGTGGAGAGACAGTTGCTGCTGAGCCAGCAAATGTCCTTCCAGGAGATGCCAGGGCTGCTGGACAGTCATTTCAGGGCTTGATCAAACGCCTGCTGTGCGTGCAACCTTGCAGGCCAATGCCCTCACCCTTTTCTGCTGCAGGCGACAGGCAATGGGATAGCAAGTGAGCTACCGGGGACAGACGACGGTGGCCTTACCATTTCATTTCTCCTTCTCCATGATTTGCAGGCCTTATGGAGAGTGTGATTTCTCCAACATCATGTTAGCTTGATGCTGTAGGGTAAGAATTACACTCCACCAGCACTGGGGTAGTTTTTGGAAGTGTCACCTCCTAGAAAACTAGTGGAAACCTCAACTGCCATCCTCTTCTGTGCTCTTCCCACTAGACCTTTCCCCATGGCCAAGGCACCCTGCTTCAGTGGGTGACTTTTGTTGAGCCATCCCTATATTCCCAGCCAGCAGGAGACCCCAACCTGGGCTCCAGGCCCCCATAAAGCAATGGGATAACTTACCCCCGAGGGAGGGTGCACCGTCCAGCCCAGCTCTGCCGTTGCTGTCGTGGAGTCCATCAGCGTCTCTGCGGGAGGAAGGTGAAACAAGGAGTCAGTGGCCGTCCGGTCGGTGGCCTGAGGCTGGCGAAGGGGGAAGAGGTGGACAGGAGCCAGCCCAGGACCGCAGCCATCGAGCCCAGCCTGCGCCGAGCCTTCAGGCCGGGTCTCAGCTGGGGAGGAGCCTGGCATCGGTCCCTCCATCAGATTTGCTTCCCTGTCCCTTGCCTGTTGCTCCTGGGACCCCTTGCCTCCTGCAGGGCGAGGGGGGACATGCTCTTCCACCCACCACCCAGCTGGACTTTCCTCCTCAAAACCCAGGATCAGCCCCGGTGCAGCCCTGCTGCTGCAGATGAGGAGCCCAGCCTGACCTGTTTCCTCCACCACCTTCCAGCTTCTTTTGCAAAAGCGGGATAGTTTTTTCTCAGCATTTTGCATGGTAGGCAGAATCCTTGGCAATGCGGTAGCACATGGGAAGGAACAGCTCTTTTAGGACTTAAAAGCACTAAAAAATTAAACTGATGTTAAAGCTGGTTTTCCAGGCGATTTGGACTGAAATAGGTCAGGCAATGCTACTGCCAACCCACCCAGAGGACGAGCCTCCCTGAGCCACGTGGGCAGCAAACCTCCCTGCCCTTTCCACAGCTTGTCAGGCTTCCAGCGCTGAAGGGGTTTCAGCCCACGTAGGCTGGCCTAACTACACTGACGGCAGGAGAAGGGATGCTCAGGGTATGGCACCCCATCAACATGTGTAGGCGTCCCCTGTCCAGCACAGGAACGGGCTGGCGGCCCCGTCGGGAACACACTGGACAGACACTTCCACCAGTGGTTCCCACTGTCTGTCTGTCCTTCCTCCGGGTCTGTGGTCACACCCTCTGCTGCAACACAGGGATTTTTCTGCACCTTACCCAATGCTGATCTTTTGAGAAAACAGGACAACATTCAAGGTTTTAGGAAATGGGGTTGAGAAGTCACTCCCAATGGCTCCCGCACACCGAGGCTGGGCAGGGGAAAAGCACGACGCTTGCAGGACAGACTGCACAGGCCAGCCCCAGGCCAGAGGTTCTGTGGCTGAGACCAAGGTGATGCCTATAGAAGAAATCACGTCCTTCTGCTCTGCAGGGAGAACGTGAACCCGCCCCCGATTCCAGCGCGTCTGCTTGGGATGCCAACACATCTCAGGGATGCTGGGAAGCATCCATTGCACATGCACACAGGACACACACACAAAACCCAGCTTGTAGTTTCACTGCAGGACAAGCAGGGAGAGTATCCAGCTTTGGGGCTCTGCACTTCTCGAGAAAAAGCATCTTATGCCCCAGATGTACACCTGCCTCGCATCAGCTCGCTGAGAGCGCTGCACCAGGAGAACTCCAACACAGCCACCGTCCTACAACCCACCCAACAGGGCCAGTTCCCATGGCCACAGCAGGGATGGAGGGTTACTGGCTGTAACCATGTCCTGTTACTGCTCCTCACCACCAAAAAACCCAAGCATCCTGCCATGAACCCCCCAAAAGCATCTCTGCCTTCTCCACTTCCATGGGGCTGACCAAAAACAAAGGGCAGGAAGCTCAGCCTTGAGGAGCCCATCCCGTAAGAGCAAAGCCTGGTTGCAGGAATGACTGCTGCTCCGCCTGCCCCAGAGCGCAGGTGACCTCCCCTTCTCCCAGCAGCACGGGCACACTCCTGCACCTACCTCCGGCAGTAAATCGTTCTCAGACCACGGGCCGCTCGTTACTCCTGGTTAGAGCCAGCGGTTTCCAGTTCACAGGAAACCAGGATTTCAAAATTTGGTTTTATTCCAAGAGTAAAAAGCAAAAATAGTTCTCTTCAAATTGTCCCACTAGGCAGGGCTCTGGCAAACAGCTAGTCCTGCAAGGTTGTCATTCAGATTTATGAAATGTCTTTTTAACCTGAATATTTGTTTACGTCGATCAATAATAGTGTTTATTTTATCAGAGGATCTGGCTTTGTCATTAAAACACCAGTGGCACTTTGATCTGGATGGAAAACAATATTTTTCATCCACTGCTCACTAGAAGCTGTGTTACTTTAAAAAAAACCTTAAATTTGTTGCTTTATCTTCACTATCAACGACTCGGGCGTGTAGCAAGCGTATTGATAGCAGCGGCTAGAGTGTGAAAGATGTGCTCTAAAACAGGACAAATAATTCCCCAAATAAAAAGAATATTGTGAAGCATTTTGCCTCTGTAAGAGCCTTTAATTTAAGGAAAACTCAGTGTGATGGGAATGGTCAGTGCATCGCGGCAGAGCCCACGGACCTCGCCATTGCCCCTCACCCTCGGAGCTCTGTGTCTGCCCCAGCGGGCCCGAGGACATCCTTGCTTCCACCCAAGACAAGGAGGAGAAATCTGCAGGTTTTAAGCAGGTTTTTCTAACGGTCCATTATCTCCTTATAAAAAAAGATCTTCCATCAATTTTAGCCTGAATTTGTACTGTTCGGCGGCCAGCTATTAGATTTCCTCTTACCGGTACAAAAACTCTGCTACCCAAAACCTCCGTTCCCTCTTGTGGTGCTCAAGGGTGGCAAACAAATCCTCCCCAAGATAACCAAATTAGCTGAGTTTCCGTATTCTTCCACCCTAAAGCAGGTTCCGTTCTCCGAGGCTCCTCTTTCTCCACCTCCTTTGTGTAGGGTGGTCCTCAAGACTGCAATCCCCATTGTGACCAGCTGTAACACCCCAACGCTCCCCTTTTTGCACAGCTTTTCCACCAAATTGCTGCCCTGTCTGTGAAGCCAGGATGGGTTTCAAGGGTGCTGGTGGTTTGTTCCAACATCCGTCGATGGCTGACTTCAAAACACAGCATTGCCCAAATAACGGCCTGCCAGAGTTCTCTTGCCCGTATACCTGGCCAGGAGCACCCCCCGCCCTCCACCCAAGGTCGAGGTGGAGGAGGCCCCATGGTTCTCCAGGGAAGATCACTGTCTCATCCCTGAGAAGTTTCTTATTGCCAGACAAAAGAAGTGCATCGATTCATTCCTCCTTAGCCTGTGCAGGAAGCCTGGGAGCTGAACCCCGTAAGACACGTGGGAAACGAGATTCAGTTTTGCCAGGGAAGGCAATCGCCCCTGAAGAGGCATTGGCAGAGGAGCAGCTCGGGCACTGTTTGCACCCTTCCCCATGCCGGGCGAGCTGGGTGCTGGAGAAGCACACGTGGCAGGAGCACCCACTGGGCATGTCACCTTAGCTCCTTCTGGCCATCGAGGTACGACAGCTGAGGAGATGCTCCTGGACGCCTCTGAGTGGATGGGTGACTCCAGGCACTGAGACATCAGTCGTACAGAGTCCTGCTGTGGGGGCAAGCCCCACGTGAGGCATGGTAAGCCCCAAGGAATGGGAGCCCCCCACCCTCTAGAGGTGGCCCCTCCACCCACAGCCAGCCCAATGGTGCCCAGCCCCTTCCAACCTCTACGCCCACGGAGACCTGTGGTGGGTTGCCACGGCCACGTCTCACCCAGCGGGGGTTCTGATCCTACCTGCAGGCTGCCCCACGCTCATAACCCTGCGCCGGGCACCCAGCAGGACCAACTCCCAGGCTGGGGACGAGAAAGACCAATTTCTGGATGGACAACCCCAGGCTCAGCTGTTAGTGCCCGGCCAGCCATGGAGAGGACAAGGTGCCTGCTTCAACCAGCAAACTCAGCAGCTTTGCTCACCGCCACAGCCAAGGCTTTTGTGGTGCCACCCTGCCGGTTTGGCAGCCCCATAAAGACCCCCCTGGCAGTGACGGTGATGGCACGGAGCAAAGCCGGGAGCGGCAGGGGTGGGTGCCTGGCCCCTGGCCCACCTCTGGTGGCTGGTGATAGCTGCAGCTCAGTGAAATGCTCTCTCCGGAGCAGCATTTTCTCAATATTGTTGTTTGTGTTCTTCCCTCCCGCGTGTTTATCTGCAGATTCACATGCTACCCACGGCATTATAAATAAATCTGCAGCTGCTCGAAACCAGCAGACGCAACGCTGGCCCGCTTCCCACCAGAAACCGCGCTGCTCCCCGCGGGACAGTTAGGAGATAAGTGCCTGTCCTTTTCACTTTGAAGATGCTTTCAATAAGCAACTTCCCGCCAGCGCCGGGGCCGTCGCCGGCACTGCTGCTCGCTGCGAGGGCACACCAGGGCTCCGGCCGGAGCTCTTGGCATCTGGAGATGCACCGCCACCACCACGCCACCGCCTGCAGATGCTCACAGCTATGCTAAGATGCCGTCAAGCTGATGAGCTGCTACGCCAATGATCCGGGGGGAGGGGGTGCCTCCTATGCTTCTGCGTGGTCTTCTTGTGGCTCAGCCACAAGCGAGGTGAGTGTGGGGATCTCAGCTGCACCAGCTTTCCCCACCTGGCCAGGTCAGAACAGAGACTGGTGGACAGACCTGGGAGGGGAGGACAAGCCTGGGATCATGCTGGGTGCTGGCAGCGGGAGGGCCAGACTGGAGGTGGTTGGTGACAGGACCAAGGGACGGTGGCAGAGAGGCCAGAGGGGCAAGGGATTAACAGAGGAGCTGCGCACATTGCAGACACGTTTCGTTGCGTCCGGAAAAATAACTTCCATGGAGTTTTGCCAATTTAGACCAATTTAGAGCATCTGGCCCCGAGTTTCTCAGAAGTCCTGGCAAACCCTTCACATTCACAGGCTCCGAACGCGTCCAGATAAAGAAACAGCTGGACAAATAAATAGCCCCACAGATAGTTGGAGCCTCCACCCTCATTTTTCCACCCACAACTTTTTCCCTTCCCCTTCCACTTCTCACGCCAGCTCCTCCCTCAGGGCAGGAAACCTGCCAGCATTTTAATCCTGGTACAATATTATTAACGCGGGGAGCCGGCTTCTTGCTCGACCCAGGATCACATCAGCTCTGGCCAGTGCTGGACGTGCAAAGCAAGCAAGAAGCTGCCCAGACCTCTCCAATGGGCTGGGAGCAGGGAGCAAGGTCATCCCGAGGCAGAGGCAGGGGCACCATCCATCGTCACCCGCTCCCGGAGGCAACCTGGAAGCCCACCCAATGCACTTCATCAGATCAGTCCAGGCTGGAGGGCTACGGCAGAGCGGGCTCGGTGCCGGAGCCCAGCCAGGTGGAGAAGACCAGGATCAGCGCCAGAGACACCGCAGCTTGGGACAAACTCCTCGGCGCAGGCACATTTGCTCCTGAAACTGCGCTTCCAGCCCGGCCTCAGGCCCAGCCGCTGCATCCCTGTGCAGGGGGGGCGGCTGATGAGAAACCCGTCTGTCCCCCGCCCCGAGGAGCCCTTGCCACAGATCTATTTACCCTTCCAGAAGTTGAAAGGCCCCTCTCTGCCTCCTGTGCTTTACTGGAGCCTTATTATAATATTTTTGCCAGTGAGAGCTGAGATGGGCTGAGCAAACCCAGTGGCCCTTCTCTGCAGCCCCGAGCTTTGCTTTGCCTGGCCGATGGCCAGCGGAACAAACTGAAACCCAATCCCCCCCCGGCCGACCCGCTGGCGCGGGAACAGCACGCTGCATTGTGAGCCGGCGGCTACAGGATATTTTGGATACTTCACTCAGGGATCCACTTAAACTCCAAGAGGGAGAGTGATTGATAGGGAGCGAGAAGAGGCGCTTGACGGAGCCGGGATGCGGACTGCTGGCATCCCACCCCACCCCCACAGCCCCAAAGGCCACCCCACAGGCAGCCGTACCGCGTTTTGCTGGGGGTCCCGGCGCTGTGGAACCAGCAGACAGGGACCTGGTCATTCAATACCCTTCCCTGGAAAATTTGGTCCAGACAGACTCAGAGACCTAAGAACAAGGGTGATGTCCAGCATCTCCAACACTCAGAGCGCCCCTGAGTTGCCAGCCAGCCCCCCAGGCTGATAGTCCTGGGGGCTAGGAAGGCACAGAGCAGGGAGGCCTGACCCCAGAGACACCGCAAGGGAAAGATGTCACCACTTTTGGGGAGCCATGGAGCCTTCCTGGCCCCTCAGCTCACCAGGACATCACCCACACCCACCTTCGAGCCCAGGAGCCAGTGGGGGAGCCGGGGGTGGTGCTGGAAGCTGGTGGGGCTCAGCAGGGCTCACTTGGACACCCTAACCCATCTACTGGGCGATGCTCAGCTGCTTGTGACCATTGGAGGCAGGACTGGTGTCAAACGAGGGGCATCCCCAGAATGCCCTGCCCTTAGCACAGCAGCTCAGCAGCCCTGCTGTGAACTCCCCCTGCGTTTTTCCACACCTTGCTGGGGGGGCTGCTGTGAGCTGGGCTTTGCTTTCCCCATCCCCACCTAGACCCCCCCTCCCACTGATCCACGCCCCGTGTGACCATAAGCATCACCAGACCCATCCTCAGGGGACCAAACCCAAGCCCTGCTGCTGTGCAGAAAGGGGGGGCACCGAGGCCCGAGGCCCCAAGCCCTTGCTAGACTGGGAAATAAGGAAAGCAGGCCTTGGAGCGGAGCTGTGCCTGGC
>JADKXX010008921.1:0-24858 GCA_017310255.1 Butorides virescens
CCCGTTCCTCTTCCCAGCCCTTCTTCCCAGCCCCTCTTCCCAGCCCCCCCTTCCCAGCCCCTCTTCCCAGTTCCTCTTCCCAGTTCCTCTTCCCCCTCCTCTGAAGCCGCTGGCCGTAGCAGGCATTGCCCACGGTGCTGGCTGCCCCACTGCTGGGAAGCTCAAAACAAGAGGAAAGCCCAACTCAGCAGCCCCAGGGGTCCTGCAAGTGACCCAGGCACGCGTCCTGCTTTCCAAGCGCCCAGCCGACCACCAGCAGTGCCAGGCAGACAAGGGCTAAGGACTGCCCTGCTCATCTGCCCGGCCGGGAGGGACACGGCCCAGCTCTGGCTCTCAGCTGAGAGGGGCTGGGGCTGGGGCTGCAGATTTTGGGATCCTTCAGCCTGGGGCCTCTGCCGAAGCAGCAGGTTAGGCTGGATGCGAGGGAAGCCCACGCTCCATCCGGCTGCCACAACGCCCCCGGTCATCGCTGCATTTGCATCCGCTCTGGCCCCAGTTTCCCGACACCATCTGCCCCAGAGGTCAGCAGAAACCTGATAACCCCACCAGAGACCCCAGAAAGCTGCTCCAGCAGCACCAGGGACCCGCGGTCCTCGCTGGCAGCATCTGCCCCAAAAGGAGCCGGGACTTGTAGGTGGTCCGAGTTCAGCTGAGGGCAGGCTGCCGGGAAGAGACAATGCAGATGCTAAATGCCAGCGAGCAGGGGCCCTCCCGCTGCTGCCGGGAATGCAGTAGCCACACAGAGGAGACACAGATGCAGACGTTTAACAGCCATTGCTACTGTCAGCGCTAATGACTTGGTCCCTGCAGTGGCACCAACCCCACCGTCTGCAAGACACCTTGCGGGAGGGAATCCCAGGGTTAGGCAAGCATCCTCACCCGCATCCACCTCATCCATCCTGCCAGCAGAGTCCAGCAAAGACTAAATTCCTCACCGAGCGGGGCGGCCATGTCCCTCCCAGCAGCCTCCAGATCCCTTCTCCTTTCTGGGGGCAGCAGGGGCACCCCAGGAGGGTGGAAACCCCATACAGGCAGGTGCTCCCGCCCCGAAGGGGCTGGTAGTTCGGGGCTGGTAGCTTCCACCACCGCTGCCCCGGCCCGGCAGCCAGAGTGGCACAGCCACCATACGAGGCTGACCCCGGGGCACGGATGGACACATGGCCGTCACTGCCGGAGCCCAGACACGGAGCCCCTACCAACGGTGTGCAGCAGTGGATGCCACAAATGGCTCCTGCCTGCAGCATCTGGGGGAAGAGCTGCTTTATAACGTAATAACCTGCTCCCACCGCCACAGCTGGGGCCAACTGGTGCAAGGCCCAGGGTGCAGGGCCACACCGCCCCGTCCCCCTTGATACCCCAGACCCACTCTGCTGTATCCCAGACACCGCATCCTGTATCCCCAGACCCACTCCCCCGTACCCCCGTAGACAGGGGCGAGGCGACCTCTGGAGATCCGGGGGGCAGCAGGAAGCCCGGAGGCTGCAGAGCATCACCGGGTAAAGAGCATGTGCTCAGCTCTCGCATGGCAGCCACCCCTTTTCCCTACCAACCCCTGCCCATCATTCAACGAGATGAGCGTTGAGGGGACCAGGAGGAGCGACGCAAGCCCAGGGCAGGGGTTTCTGGCCAGCTCTGCCTCCCCTGCCCCCTGGGGCCAGTGCCACCAGCCACCCCCACCCCGAGCAGGCACGGTGTGCGCAGCGAGCCCCCGTCCCACCTCCCAGCACCGCTGGCACTAAATGAGGTTTTGTCACCCTGCGTGGGGGCATGGGCTGCAAGCAACTTGTTCCCAGCAGGCTCCAGAGCCCTGCTCAGCATCCCAATTGAGCTATCCTTAATGGGCTTCAATTTTAATTTGCTTTTATTGGAAAACACAGATGGTGACCCCCCCCTCCCCCTTGCCTGAACATATACAGGGTAATAACATTTACGGGGGAAAGATATTATCTCCGAACCCAGCCAAAGCTCTAGCAAAAGCCCCACCACCACGCAGTGACTCGCAGCTGTGCCGCACAGCCCCGTGCCTGGCTCGTAAAGGCAGGGCCACACAGAGCCACTGGCACGGCAGGGCCACACAGAGCCACTGGCACGGCAGGGGCGAGGGGTGGCAGGGCCAGGGTCCACCCAAGGAGAGTTATAGACCAGGACTAACCCCCATGCAGCCAAGCCAGCCTGGCAGGTTAACCCCGTTAACGTCTTCCATGCTGGGTCTTTGCAAAGCAAGGTGGGGGGCTGCCCGAAGCGGAGGGATGCCCAAAGCTGCCGCCCAGGGCTGGGGGGCCATGCTGGTGTGCCCACCCCACCCGAGCCCCGATGGCTGCCCCGAGCATCCCTGGCTCCAGGCAGTCCCACGCAGCGAGTTCATGGCAGAGCCCAGGGTGGCTGCAGGGGGGTGCCGGCAGCGCAGGGGCAGGCAGGGAGGGGCAGGCACTGCTGCACAGGCAGCCAGGCCACACCGGTCCCCCCACAAAGACTAAGCATCAAGCAGCCCTCAACCTGTGCCGTGGGCACCCAGGTACCCAAGCACTGGTGCCTGCGGAAGCTCCCACCCCTCCAGCACAGAGCCCCAAATCCCCTTCCTCCCCCCTGCTGCCAAGCGTGCGGAGCACGTGGCTGAGCGGGGATGCCCTCCACCGCACACGCCTGGCTCCCTGCATCTACCTGACAGCCAAGTACTCCTGCTTTTCACTGTTTGTACTGACAGGCTGTAAATTTGCTTCTGGTTGGCAGCTCCAAGCAGGAACGGCTTGGGAGGAACCGCAGGGCCAGCTGCAGGCTTGGTTTTGCCAAGCCGCAGAGGGGTGCCCCGTGCCCCAGGCTGGCCGAGGCAGCGGGGGGGCTTTGTTCGGATCAGGCTCCTGGCCTTGGGAAGCCTCTCCCTAGGAGAGATGCAGGAAATCCCCAAATCCCTACAAGGAGCTTGGCTTTCTGCTAGCCCCTCCCAAGGCCAGAGCATCTCTCTGCCGCCATCCCTTTGGTATCTCTGGGGCTTTGCTCGCAGCCACTCCAGGAACGCAAACCCCGCGTCCCCTCTGGGCCCCCCTGCTGCAGATAAAGCCGCAGCGGAGCCAGCAGCTGCGGGCGATGGGTATTTTCAGTGAGCTGCAAACGTTTCCTTCCTTGGGAAAACCCCATCTTCAATACCTCACCGCAGAGAGGGCTTCCTCTGTCATGCCCAGCTAATTCATTACACACTCATACAACCTCCCCAGGCAAAGGGATGATCCGGGGGATGCTCCGATGGTGGATGCTGGTGGCTCTGCCCAGGCACAGGATGTGCTACATCCATCGAGCAGGAGGCGGCCTGCTGCCCTCCGTCGGGAAGAGCATCCCCGAAGCAGGCAGGAGAAGCCCCTCCAGGGCTGAAATCTCAGGCAGGACTTGCATCTGCACCACAGCAGAGCTGCCATCACCCGCGAGGGCTGCATCGAGGAGCTGGGGGACCCGCCCGGGAGTGGGGAACGTCCACGCTGGGACCTAGCTGCAGATCTGCAGACCAGCCTGGAGAAGGTGGCAGCAGCTTATGAACCAGCTCTGCTGCTCATGGGGCTGGAGGAGACCACGTGCCAGGGTCCAGGCTGCCACTGGAATGAGATCCTGGAGACCCCAACGCTCATGGAGACTCATTTCCACCACAAAACAAATCCAGCCGACGCAGGGAATCGCAGAGCAAACCTCAGGGCTGAGGACGAGGGCATCGGTGAACCTCGCATAGGTTGCATAGAGAGAGGCAACCATAATCTGCTTACACGTATGGGGGAACAGGTTTTTGCACCCAGCAAAAAGAAACACACCTGGAGGTGGAAAAGGGGCAATTTCCAAAAGTTAAAAGGGATTATTAGCAAAAATTGATTAGGAGGAAATGTAAACAAAAACAATGAGAAGTAATTACAGCTCAGCTTAAGAAAGCTTTGCCAAAATCTCATAAATCTACGACCATAAAAGAAGGCGTCTTTAGCTCAAAATTATCTTGGCTTTGAATAAAAGAAAAAAATTGCAGTAAAAATAAACATATTGTATAAATTAAAACCAGGGGAAGTTGGCAGCAGTGAATTAGCAGTTGTAAGATGCAGACAGTTACGAAAGGAGGTATCAATGAGAAAATCGACTGCCAGCAAATATAAAGGGGAGAAAAAGAGGAATTTTAAAATACATCAACAGCAACACACCCAGAGCTGCGGAAAGGCGAGTCCACAGGGACGCTCACGTGTGAAGTCAGGCAGCAAAGGCAGACGCACGGGGCAAAGCCAGGAGGGACCAGCAGCCATGAGGCGCCAGGGTGGGGACCCGCAGGGAGCAGGGGATGCCGAGAGCCATGGAGGTGCCCCCCAAGAGCCCCCTGGCTGGCAGCACGGCCCCTGGAGCGGCTCACCCCGTCCCACCCAGGAGCGAGGGATGCGCTGCGTCTAGGCCACGTTAGCAACCTGAGAGCTGTTTCCTGACACAGCAGCATCCCCAAAAATATTTGCTCTCAAGCAGCTCCTTCATGCGGTCAGCAGAGCCCCTGCAGACCTGCGGGGCAAGGACAGCCCCCAGGCCTACCGGCTCTCGTCTCCTCTCCCCTTCCACCACTTTTTTTCACCCAGCAGGGACAGAGCCGTCTGAGGATGCGGAATGATTTCATAGCATCCCACAGGGTTGGTGAAAAGGAGCTCGGGGGTCCCAGACCAACCCCATCCCCACTACAGCCAGGGCTCTGCCTGGCTGAGCCTGGGAGAGCTCTGGGGATGGAGATGCCCCAGGGCCCCGCTGCAAAGCGATGCAGACATTTGCAGCTCAGCAAACCCTTCCCGAACCAGGAGGACACCTAAAGCACATGGTCCAGGTGCTGCCTGCAGACAGGCTCCGTAAGTACTGCTGCAGGATCCATCCCAGCCCCCTGGGCACCATCACCAAGCACCAGGAGGAGGAGCAACCCCACTGGCTCTGTAAAAGCCGCAGCAGTCACCCAGATAACTCAGCCAACATCTTGGCAGGAGTCAAACCAGAGATGCCCAGGGCGTTAGCTAAGCAGCCAGGATGTAGGACAACACAGCGAGCGTCGGCGAGAGCGGATCCAGTGCCGAGAGCTCTCCAGGCCAAAACCCAGGCAGTTCAGCCCCTTGCTGCGCTGTTACTTCCTTGCTCTGCACCTCAGATGCTTTGGCAAGGAGGCTCCGCAACGGCGACACCTCCCGAGCAAGCCTTGAGGATAAAAGCGGCAGAGGTATCAGCATGGCTGTGGGCCAGACATAGCTCAGAGTTCGTGGCTCCTCTGCATCCCTCTGCACGGCTGGTGCCCCCCCCCAGCCAGCAGTCCCGGGCAGCTACAGGCTGAGCAAGCCCACGCCGTCAGCGTACCCTACGGACAGCAGTGGTGGGGATGGACAGACTGCCGCCTCCGTGCTTCGGCAGCGGGGAAGGTCCCTGGTGCACCGTCTTTTCTCACAGTGGGTAAAAGCATCTTGCACGTATTGTGGCGATGCCCAGCTCTTCCAGAGCACGCCCAGGCAAGAAGGAAGAATCGCTCTGCCCTACCGGCTGGGAGGGAAACCAAGGCAGGGAGCACCCCAGGACGCTCCAAGGAGAGGCTGGGCATGAAGCACCTTGTCCCCTTGCAATGCATGGGTTCAGCTTGGCGCTGCTCAGCACCCCGGAACGCTCCCAGCACACGACACTGAAGCGGTGCCACGGCACTGCCCATGCCAACCCAGCGACAGGCACCCGGCAGCCAACACCCGTGGGCGACTGTGGAAGACGTGCCCTGGGGACAGGCTCTGCCTGCACCCCCTCCCCAGCACCCCAGACCTCCAGTGCTCTTTGCATGGTGGGGACTGTGGAAAGATCCACCCGGGGCATCCCCACTCCCTCCCCACGCCTCCCTCCCTACCCAGAAGAGAGCAGCCCCGCATCCTCCGAGCACCAAAGGGCGTGCAGACAAGCACCTACAGCTTTGCAGCACTAGGGCTTGCTGCCTGAGCCTCATAAAAGTACCACACTTCCAAAATTTAGTGTACAGCGTGACGGAGGCGTTACCTGACAACCTCCTCAGCCTTGACACGGGAAACCAGGCAAAAAGCCTTGTGCAGGGAATGCACCATCCCCCAAATTCCCTACTCAGCATGAAGCAGCCTTTATAAATCAATGTCTGCAGGAGGAAAACACGTGAGGGAGCAGCAAGTTCATCCTCCCCTTGCTGCTGCACTCCCGATGATCCCACAAGCGTGATGGGAATGGATCTCTGGAGGGCTCAAGTTCCATCCCCTGCTCGGGGTGATCTGTGGGATGTGCTTGAGCACCCAGGGATGCACCCAAGCCCCCGGGAGCACTAAATGAAGAGGACAATGCTCTTCCTCTGTTTCCCAACACGGCACTAAGCCCTCCGCCATCATGGCACCCCACTCCTCGTCGCTTTCGGGAGATGGAGCCCCCCGAGAGCATCCCAGCAGGTCTTGCTGCTGCCGTGCAAAAGCCTGGGCCAGCCTGCGGCCACGACAGCCAAGCCATGGGAAACCACCAGCACCCTGCACCGGTGTCAGTGAAGCTGGAGCAGCTGAACGGGGATGCCAGAGCACGTCCAGCTGATTTGATCTCAGCGGGTGCAGAGCCTGCCCACAGGAGAGGTGTCCGATGCCTCTCACCACCCACGGGGCAGCGTGGGTGATGCAGCAAGAGGAACAGTCCCACAGGAGACGGGTTGCCACCGTGGGCACCAGGGCTGCCGATCCCATGGGAGACGGGCTGCCACCGTGGGCACCAGGGCTGCTGACCCCACAGGCGATGGGCTGCCACCGTGGGCACCGGGGCTGCTGATCCCACAGGAGACGGGCTGCCACCGTGGGCACCGGGGCTGCTGATCCCACAGGAGACGGGCTGCCACCGTGGGCACCGGGGCTGCCGATCCCATGGGAGATGGGCTGCCGCCACGGGCAGCCTCGCAGGGCACCAGGGCTCTTCCCATCCCGCTGGAAGCCCTCCCCTGCGAACGCCGCCGGGCGCTGCTGGCTTCCATAAGCCCTCTTGCCGTAACACATACCTGGCTGCTCACCAAGAACACCGGGAGCATGAACGCTGCCTTCCGAGCTGCTCGCCCCAAATGCACAAGGCAAGTCTCTCCAAAAACCACATCCCAGTGGGCAGTGAAGCGGGGAGCTGGATGGTCCCAGCCCTACCAGGAGCATTTCTGTACACCATCACACCCCAGGCAGTGGAAAACATCTCCTTGGGGTGAAAAATACCTCCTCGATTCACGGGAGGCAGCTCTCCCGCCCGCAGAGGATGCAGCACTCCTCCACCTCTCCTGATTTATCCTGCCCGGAGAGCAGAGGCGCCAGGGCCGGCTGCCGCGGCACGGCCGCCCCCGGCAGAGACGCCGCTGGGATGCACAGGGCTGCCGGCCCCATCTATCCGCTCACGCTGCCGGGGATTTATAGATGAATAAAACCGCGTTGGCTGGGCCTTTATTTACTCCTCTCAGAGAAAATAATTAACTCTTGACGCAGCACTGACTCACGGGAGGTGGATTTAAAGAACTTGGTATAAACATTCTTAAAGCTGCCGTGCTCCAAGCACAAGGCAAAAGCAAATTAAAATATTCCCTGTGTCACACCAGGGCAGCACCAAGCGCAGCCTCGCCGGCTCTGCACACCCACTTGTCCCCATGCCACCATGCCCCCAGGCTGGGACTCATCCCCAGGGAGAGTCCGCAAGGAGCAAAGCCCTGCACTGGGGAGACTGGGAAGGAAGGCAGAGAGGGACGGGAGAGGCGCGGGGCAGGCAGGGGCATCCCCACGGGGACAGCCGTGCCAGCCGGGGGGACGACGGCTGCTGACACCCAGCTGGTTTCCACCACAGAAGAGCTGGGCATGCGTGAAACAAGATCGGACCGCCAGTGCCTTTTATTTCTGGCAACTTTTTCTCCTTCAGACACGGCAGATTTGCCCAACGGAGTCACTCACATGAAAAAGCCCCCAAAAGTAAAATGTTGCATTGCAGAGGCACAGGCGACAGGAGGGGACATGCAAATGGCTCAGCCACCACCCAACACATGGGTCCTCTGGGTGGCACCTGGGATGGGGCAGAGCTCACAATGACGTGCCCGGGAGCAGAGCCCTGACAGCATTTGCTACAGGGGTGGCGCAAGGCTTGCAAAGGCTCATTCAGTGCTTGGGGGCAGCACCTGATTTGGCCGCCCCCCCCCCCCGAAAGAAAAGGGGTTTTCTGCTCCCCACAAAGCAGAGAAGCATCAGACCCTGGCAAACACAACACTGAGCACCCAAAAACCGAACGCAGGAACAAAACGGCTTTAACCCCTTTTTGCTGCAGGGGAGGGGGCAGTGAAGCCGGGGGGCAGAGGGGACCCCGACCCAAGCCCTGCGGCCGGCGGCTGTCTGCAGCGGGGCCGGTTGTCACAGACGCGGCAGCGGGTGTCCGACCGCAAGGACAGGCGAACAAAGGCCGGTTCACGGCTCCATCGATCGGGAGGTCAGACGGGTGAAGCGCGAACATCTGGCCCGACACCGCCCAGCGCCCGCCGAAGGACGTCCCCGGGTTTATTGAGACAAGGCTGAGTCTTTCAGAAGGAAGCATCCAACATTGCCATTAGATTTCCCAGGATGGAAAGCCCTCCCCAGCCCCGGTTTGTGCCCGTGAGGCAGGAGCCTCAGCAGCACGGGGTAAGAGCCAGCCGATGCTGCCCGCAGCTGGGCGATGCCCACGTGCAGCAGGGATTACACCCTTGTGTCCCAGCACCTTTGCCTTTATTGGCACATCCCTCGAAAGTGAAGCTGCAGTAAGACACGTGTTCTCGGTGAGGTGTGGGCGCCACGGTACCCACAGGGGATGGGGTGAGCAGAGCCAGCCCAGCACGCTCCGGCATCGGGCAGCGGGAGCCGGGCTTCAGCACGAGCCGCTGGCGTCCGCTGCAGCTGAGCACAGGCTTGCACATCTCTAAGCCAGCCAAGAGCCTGACCAGGCTGCCCGGCCATTCCTGCAGGCCAGCATGGGCCCAGGGACGGCTGGAGCCAGGGGGGCATGAGCTGGAGGGAAGAGCCCCAGGGGTCAAAACCAGTTTATGAGAAATCAGTCACCTTTGATCTGCAGATTACAAGCAATAGCGACTCGACTGCATCCCCGGGTGAGCTGCTGCACAGTTAATTAGACACGTTATTAAAAACATGCTCCTCTACCATCCTGAATTAGTCCAGCTTCCAAGCCATGGAGTCCTGCCCTGCTAAATTAAACAGACCTTCACGATTAACAGCCCTTCCTCCAGGCCGGCACCAGCAGAGGAGGCAGAAGACACTCCTTCATCTGCTGGATAAAGCAAGCGGTGGGCAGGTTTTCCACACCTTGAGTCATGATCGTAGCTGATTGATTTTTATTTTGATTCTCCTTTGGCTGCAGACACCAGAAACGGACCCGGCGTCCAGGACTCACCATCACAAGGAAAGGATCAAGTGGTGGTCCTGGCTCACCAAGCAAGGACCTGGCTGGCTCTTGCACTCCAGGGAAATGCATTTGAAAGGTGCTTTCAAGGGCCGGAGATTTCCCAGTTAGCACCTCCCTTCCCATAGCCATGGAACAAACTTCTGCTCCCAGATACACCATGGCCGTACACAGACCCGCTCTTGTTCCCCCCATGCACCGAAATGTCTCAGGTACAACCAACTCACCCTCTCCCAACCCATCCCCTCCCGTTTTTATCACTCTCCCAACACCAGTGCTTGCTGCAGACAGGGATCTCGTTAGCTATGCTGCCCCAAAACTGGTGATGACCCACTCAGAGTATTTTCCTGAGACCAACCAATTTTAAACCCCTGCAGGACATGCCTGTAAATCCATTGCTTGCTGGAACACCGTGGGACCCCCTCCCCTCCCGCCCCCATACTCTTAACGCTGCTGAATTGCACATAAATGGCTTGAAACACCTGGTTACCTCTGCAGCAACTCCTAGGGTGACTCATCCGCCCCCCGGTTTGGAAGCACCAAGTGCTGCCCACATGCTTTTCTCCACACTAAAGCACTGTGTAGTGCACATCTCCATGATCTGCCCACCGTTACGGCCAGCCTGCGCAGGAGTGTAGGTCCTCAAGGGTAGCTTGGCATTCCATGATAACACAAAGCAAGTCCTGCTGCTGACCTGTCCCCCTGAACCCCCCGCCTTCACCCCACATCTCCACCGGCAGAGCAGAGAATAGACAACACCCCCCCCAAAGAGCACCGCTGCAAACGTGGGTTTCTCCTTGGTACGCATCCTCCGCAGGGTTTTGTAGCCAGCTGTTTCATCTTAAGAGAGCCACCCTGGCTGCCCGTGAGCCCTGTGGGGACCACGCACACTGCTGCGGGACCCAGCCCTCCCCAGCATCCTGACCCCCCGCCATCCGGCGAGCCTCCACCTCGCTCCTGGAGGCTTTTATTAGAAACACACAGTCACGAAACATTGCAAGTGGAATCCATTACCCAGTGCTTGGTACATATCATTTGTATTTCATAGCCAGCATCTTCCTGATTTCACAGGGAAGTGGCTATCAAAAACCCTGCTGCGGCCGATGGGAAGGGACCAGTGTGCCGGGTGGGAGTGGGGCTGGAGGGAGCATCTCCAGGTCCAGATGGACCTGCTCTCATGCCTGGACGTCTTTCACAGCCACAGCCTCTCCCACCACGTCCCCCACTTGTGCCATGTCGTTGGCGTGCTCTGGCTGTCCACAAATAATTCACCCTCATCTGACTCAGGTGCTTTTTGAAGCTGGGCTATGATTGCAAATTATCACTGCAAGGAAAGCAAAGCTCGGAAGCACTCTGGTGCACAGCTCCTGCAAGGTATTCAGGATGTCTGCGGACATTGCCAGGTTGTGGAGAGCAGAAATGTTGTGAGCCATGCCTTAGAGACAAATCAACTCATGGATTAGCTCCTCTCCCACCTTCTCCCAGGGACTTCGTTCCCCAGACCTCGGGGACAGGATCTCTGGGGCAGTAGGGATCCGTGACCAAATGGGATCATCACCATCAGGGCAATGCTATTCGTGTACCACCAACATACAGGGCAGAGTGAGAAGAGAACAAAAAACAAAGACATGGTTTAAACCCCAAACCTTGCCATTCCCAGAAAGATGTAATTTCCTAAAGAAAAGGCTGAAAGTAATGAAGGAAATACAGCTTTCACCCATGCCCAGCTAAGTAGAAGGCATCTCATCCCATAAAACAAGAGCAGCAAGTGACTCCAGCATGGGCATCTTGACCCAGGAGAGAACTTTTCAAAATATAAGTTGTGACTTGGGATGTTCAAGTTGGATATTAAAAGCTTATTTAGGATATGGCTTCCTCAAGAGGGCCGTACAGCCCTGAGCCAGGCCACCAGAGAAGTGGGGGATCACCCGCACTGGAGGCTCCAGGACCTGACTGGGCAAATCCACCTTGACCAGTGCTACAACTGGGGCAGGGGGACCCAAGGGACAGGGACAGGGACACCAGAGATGGACATCTCCTCTGGTCAAAGACGGAGATGCCTTGTACTGATGGAGTTGAAAAATCTTGTTCTTCAAGAACAGCAAGACCCCAAACCACTTCCCTAGTACAACTTCTCCTATATAACGTTGCAAGCCACTGTCTCATCCAGACCCCCATTTCCCACCCCAACGTTCCCTTCTTCTGGCAACTGGATGCAGCGCTAAATTTTGTCCACAAGAAGGCTGGCTGGAGGCAGGCTGGGAACCACTCTCAATACATCATCCAGACCCATCTCCACATTAACCATCCAAGGAAGCAGGAGCCACCCCATCCCTGACAACACAACCCCTTCTGCCTACTCCAGGATGCCCACCCTGTTTAGTATTACAACTTACTTGAGGGGGAATATCTCTTTATTGTATTTTGGAGAAAAAATCCAGCAGATGCACAAAGACAGTCAGGCAGGAGTAAGGCAGGGTCTCCCTGGTCTCACACCAGGCTCATTGATACGAGTGAGTCTGCACTATGGCATCCACCCTGCAAATTCCAAGGCCCACCCACCCTTCAGTGGATGCCAAAAGGATTCACCTTCCTCAACCAGCAGCAACGCATCAAGCCAGCTGAACATACACAGCCCAAAACCAACAGAGGTACTGGCAAATGTCTCGCAGGAGCCACCTTCCCAGGCGAAAGCTGGTTTTGCCAGGGCAGCAGGTCCTTCTCCATCAAAGCAGGGCACATCTGCTCACAAAAGCTGTTGTCACAGAATCCCAGAACCCCAGACTGGCAGGGGTTGGAAGGGCCCTCCAGGGATCACCCAGTCCCACCCCCCTGCTCAAGCAGGCTCACCCAGAGCAGGCTGCACAGGACAGCGTCCAGGCAGGGGTTGAATATCTCCAGAGGAGACTCCACCGCCCCCCTGGGCAGCCTGTGCCAGGGCTCGGTCACCCTCAAAGCAAAGAAGTTCTTCCTCACGTCCAACTGGAACCTCTTCTGCTTCAGTTTGTGCCCATTGCCCCTTATCCTGGCGCTGGGCACCACTGAGAAGAGTCTGGCTCCGACCTATTGACACCCACCCTTAAGATATTTGTACATGTTGATGAGATCCCCTCTCGGTCTTCTCTTCTCCAGGCTGAACAAGCCCAGCTCCCCCAGCCTTTCCTCATAAGGGAGATGCTCCAGTCCCCCATCACCTTTGTAGCCCTGGTTGTCATGGCACACCCTCTCAAATGCAGCCATCAGTGGTCCTTCTTCAGCCCTAAAACATCCCATTCAACTCGCCTGACACTGCCTAGCCCGAGGCTTAGGCAGTCCTGGACTCCCCTCTCCATTTCAGCAGGAGATCTGGCCAGGACTCCCGCGGGGGAGGACAGTGAAAGCCAGGGAGAGGTGAGAGCAGGGTGGCCAGCATGCCTGAGCCAGGCTGCCACAGCAGACTCCACCGCTACCTCCCCAAACCACGCCTCCCCCAGCTCCTGGCTTGTCTACTATGGAGGGGGTCCAACCAAGCCATCGTTGGCATGTGAATCCATCAGAGCTGGGACTAGGACTAGTCTACACTGTAAATTCATCACAGGGCAGTCAAGCCAAAGAGGATGTCGGAGAAGACATCTCCGTTTGTATCGGTTCAGCCGAGCCTCCACTGCGCCAATATAAATCCGAAACATGCTCAGGGTACGAAATGGTGCCACAACACACGTGACAGAAAGCCAACACAATGGACACAGAGCCAGCGACCTGGCTCTCACCGCCAGGTTTCTGCTTCTCGCACTGCCTGGAAATGCTGGCGCCTTGTACCTGTCAATATCTGTCATCATTACGTTACATCATACCCCGCGATCGGTGAGGACAGGCTTGTTACATAATTTTAATGCACAAAGTGCATTAAAGACCCTGAGGTCTACAATTTTGGACCTTGTAATGACACGGAAAGAGGGCCGAGTCGCTGGACTGGAAGCATGTCATCGCCCCAGCACCGATGATCACAGCCTGTGGTGGCCAAAGGGAGGACAGGCCGAACCTGAATGGCTTTGTCCATTGCTCCAAATGCATTCGTTTCCCAAATCTCAGAAAATTAGTGAGCAGAGTCAACCAGGAAATGGGAGCAGAAAGTACAAATGAAAATCAGAGGGGTTTTGACCAGATGATCTTTGTTGGTGCCTTCCAACCCAAGCTATCCTCTGATTCTATGACTCAAAGAGAAGTTTAAACAACTATTATTTTTTTTTAAAGGCTACAATTTGACAATCTAGGAAGACAACAACTTCCAACAAAACCAACCTCAGAGCAACAAAGTGCCGATGACGACTGCACATACAAAGGTGACACAGGGGCAACGGAGGGAGCGTGAGCAGGAAACTCCTGTTTTATTGTGACTGGCACCAAGTGAGGCGAGTTAATCAGGGAAGCCTGTGCAGAAGCCACGTCTGGCATGGCTGGAGACAAGAAGTTATGGTGGTGGTGTTTTAAGCATACAGACAAAATGCTAAGTAAAAATGTTAACACAGAATCCCAGAACCCCAGACTGGCAGGGGTTGGAAGGGCCCTCCGGGGATCACCCAGCCCAACCCCCCTGCTCAAGCAGGCTCACCCAGAGCAGGGGGCACAGGACATCGTCCAGGCGGGGGTTGAATATCTCCAGAGAAGGAGACTCCACATTCACAGAAACATAGAAAAAAAGCATTGACAGTGCCCAGGAATGGAGACCTGGAGATCCTGTCACCTTTCTGGGCCCTGCTTCACCTCTGCACCATTTTCAGGGCAATTTTGGTTTGGTTTTTTTCTAAATTTTTTTCCCTTGCTGCAGTTCTTTTTAGCAGGTCGTGAAAGACGGCCATGGTCAGCCAGTCCATGTCTTTATTAGGAAAGTCAGATGCTATTTCCACAGCCCTCAGGAGGACAGGGCTGCTTCCTCCCGTCAGCAGCGCAGGATTCCTTAGCACATACATAACTGATGACGCAGGAACAGTCTCACTGTCGTTCTCTTAAAAAATCACACCTGCCGTTTGCAAGCACCTAGAAAATCACTAAGGATGCATGGGGACCACGTGGTGACCAAACCACTTGGTTCCTTCCTACACGGCCAACAGCCTCGCAGAGGTTGGAGAAGCCACAGCCATCATTTGTCTTCATCTCTGGGCTTTGCAGTTACGACACTTCCGTAAAAAAGCCCAAGGAACCATGACCATGTGAAAATCCTGTATGCCACTCCTGCAATAGGTTGAAAAATCAAATCTTGGGACTAGCCATTAACATGGGATTGGAAGAAAACCACAAGAAAGCTGCACGGTTCCAGAACTGGTCAACGTTTGCAGGAGTAACTGGGCAGTGAAGGAAACCGATGTAGCTGCTTCCAGAGAGCATCCCCATCCCCTCTGCCAAGGAGGGGAGAGATGAGGCCAGAAGCACTCTGGAAGGCAGGAGGAGATTTCAAAAAGAACTTTATCGCTTGCAACAGCAGCCTGAGGAAAAGGTGGTGCAGATCCATCAGCCCCACCAGCCAGCGGAGAGCACAAAGCAGGGGACAACTTCTGACTGCCAAGTACCAGGGCTCAGAATACTTCAGGGACTAGGGTGGGGAGAGGGAGAATGATGAAAATCAAACACATTTCACAGTGACGGACTCAACAGAGCTCAAGAATTAGCAAGCAAGAGCCCGTGAGGGGATGCTGGGGAGAAGAAGAAAGCTGGTACGTCCTTGAATACGCTCACGCAGAAGCATCGCGGTGCAGAAGAAGGGTCCCGGTCAGTAGGTGCACTGGGATTACAATGCAATGAAATGGTAGGCATCCAAGGTCTCGCTCAGCCTGAAATCACTTCTGGGAAAGTAATGAAAATGCTGATGTAATTCAAATCATAAAGAATTAAAGAGCAGGAGTATAATTAGCACCAGTCAACATACTTCTACAGGAAGCAGGTCTTGTCAAACAAATCTGATTTCATTCTTCACTGAGATTACAAGTTTGATTGGTGAGAGTAACCGTGTACGAGGCAGGAGGCTTTCTGCCTGCCCAAGCCAGGAGGCGTGACGGCAGCACGGAGGAGCGGAGCCAACCGCGCCGGCGACAGCCGAGCCGTTGCCTGGGCGTACGGCTCCATATCGCCGAAAACATGCTAAAGGGATTAAGAGCTGATTAGCTGGCAGGTTTCAAGTAATAGTTCCCAGCGTCGGACCTCAGTGGGCTCCACAGGATCCAGCCCCGGGTTCATTTTTGTCTTGCAGTCAGTGTGATGGAGAGGGATGAAGGAAACCGCTGCTGAAGTATCTCGTGCTCTTCAAGGCTCACAGAGCATCCTCAGGTGAAGGATGTGGGGTTCAGCTGCCCTTGGCATTCACCATATGAAAAAATAATGCTTCCACTTTAATGTAGTTGTTAATTTTCTACAGATAGTAATGACAGAGAGAAAAGGGCCTCCGAGGATGAGCCAGATGAGCTAAACCAGCCATCCCAGGCAGGTGGGCTGGATTGCCCTCCGCAGGGTACTAAGGGAGGGGGGCTCGCTAACTGCTTCCATTAGCAACCCCACTTCTGTGCTGGCGATTAAATTGCCCAAATCATCTTCAAAGGCAAGTCGGAGGGGCACAATCCTTAAAATAATTTGAACACTGTTGGGAAAAGCACTGGAAAGTCTGGTCTCCTCCAGCAAACGCCCCTTGAACTGGTGTGGTCCGCAGATGCAAGCGCCAGCCAGGAAAAACTCCAGATGGTCCCAGTGACCCAGTGGCACTGATCGGGGACAGCCCCCTGCACCCCGCTCCGGCACCGCAGCACGGATGCTGCTCAAATGGGCGTTTGCTGTGCGTGAAACAACGGGACGGCTTCGGTCCTCCTCCAGGTGGGCAGGTGTCCCCGAGAGGGTCACAGCCAGGGACCTCCTCAGGAGCCAGGGGGGCTGGGGCTAGGGCTGGGTGTGCGAACAAACGCCAACTTTGCTCTTCCTTCCCCTCCATTGCCAGTAGAGCAGGAGCATAACCAGGGTTTTAAGGTTTCCAGGAGAGCAAAGGTGACTGTCCCAGGCAGAAGCGCCTACGAGGTCCCATAGATGAGCCGCCCTGAGGCACAAGAAGGTGTGCACAGACCTGCCCCGAGGACGCAGCAGCCAGGACAGGGAGCACGCTCAGCACCACTGCACCCTGACCCATGGCTCCCCACAGGCTGAACAACAGAACTCAAAACACCCTGAGAAAGTCCCATGGACGGTATTAAATGGCAGGCATCACACAAGAAGGTGAAGGTGAAGGTGAAGGTGAAGGTGAAGGTGAAGGTGACGGTGACGGTGACGGTGGGAGTGCACCCATGGCTAGAAAGGGACCACTTGGTGCCCAGCCCAAGTTTCAGGATTTTCAACAGCTTTTGGGAACTTGCCCAAGCTGCAGCAGAGACAAGACAGGTCTAAGGTGGGCTGGGAGATGGGTGAGGCAGACTCCCAGGTCCTTGTCCACCCCGAGGTTAGGGGACACTCTCCAGTGCCCCGGCACACAGCAAATCCATAGGGAAGAAGCCGTCAGCAGTGGGGAGGCAGCAGCTGCTGTTGTCAGGGCCTCCCGGGCTTCTCAGGGCTGCCCCTTACCCCCTGCCTCCCCAGCCAGATCCTCTGACACCCAACACCGCCTCTGCCAAGCCAGCCCAGTTGGGTTCCCCCACTAATGCAAGCAGAAAAGCAGCCCTTTGGGGGTTCCTTTAAAGCGGTGCCCCCCCCCCCCCCCAAAAGACTTAGTCAAAGCAAATGCCAGACCCATTAAGGGCTAAGGACCTCACAGCCAACAGAGGAATGCTCGGGCTTGATGGACTGTTTATAGAGTCTTTTATAGGAAGGATGGGTAACCTAATCCCAACTACAACATTTTTTATGCTGCTCTATGAGGGTTCAGCTGTGATTAAACTGTTGGCACAGTCCCATGGCACATAAAACCATGGAGACCAGCAAGTCTCATCCCCGCCGGAGCCCTGCAAATACAAGCGGCAAAACTATTCCAAGCATTAAAGGCTGGCAAGCCCTGCCGCGGGCCATCCCCGCTCGCTCCTCCAACGGGCCTCACTATCTTAAGAGACCAAAATAAAAGCGACTCGGCAGTCGCTGCACTGATCCCTAGTGAATATTTACCCCTCTGCAGTCCAGGGCAGGCAAAGGATAACCACCCCTCCAGGACTGGTTTATAACCACCCCCCCGGGACTCATCTGGGGTCCCAGAAGCCGGGCGCAGGAGATGCTACGGCTCTGGCAAAGCCGTGCCCTCGGCAGTAGGCTTCAGTGTCCTTTTCTCCTAGAAGCAGTCCCAGGACCGGCATGGGGCCCTCCATCATCCTCCTAAGACACCAGACAAATCCCAACGCAACATTTTCTGAGCAGTTAAAAAACTGGATTCTAAGCCAGCCTCACTCAGCTGAGCTGATCAGAGCTGTGTGTCCCCAGCGGCTCTACCAGGCTGAAGCAAAGGCCATGGCCCCCAGCAAAGCCCTCCAAGGAGCCCCAGCATCCCAGCACCTCCGCCCGGCTCAGGCAGACACTGACCTGGGAGACCATGCCCACAAACACCCCCAGGGTGCTCTCATTTGACTGCCTGAGAAGGCAGCAAAGATTTTGAGGGGGAGAGATTGGAAGAGCCCAGGCTTGGCACAGGGTCACAACCTACCCACACCAGAGGCCAGGCTTGTCCGGCAAAGAAAAGCCCCCGCTCCAGACCCTCAGCTCAGCTGGAAGGGGAAAAGAGCAGGGGGGCTGGGGCAGGTTGCTCTGCTGCAACACATCTATGGGGACTGCATGTGGGATGTGCACCCCCAGGGAGCAGGACGCCCCACATCAGACCGGCCGGGTCTCCCCGGGGCAGATGGCGGTGGGATTTCTGCAGGCAATTTGAACATGATGCTTGTTTCATTTTATTGTTATAGAACTGGAATAGAACCAAGGCTTTCCTCTTTTTGGTGGTGTTTTTTTTTTTTTCCCTCGTTTTTTGGCTTTGTTGACTCATCCATCAGCTCATCTGGCTGCCCTCACGATACTCCTTGGCATGATGGGGCCATCACACGGCCACGCCAGGTGGACTCCCAACGCTCATGTTAGCCCACGGCCACGTGAGGTGGCCTCTCAGAGGGAAAGCTCTGGAGCATGCCCAGCACAAAAGGCCACCATCGATTTCAAGCCCGTCTTCTGCAGCAAACAAAAGACACGGCCACCTCCGAAACCCTGCACTGAGCACCCTCGGCCGCAGCAGCCAGCAGAGCCCTGGCCCTCAGCGCACGGCCTGGCTCTTCACGTGGGATGGGACATTGCCAGCAGTTTTATTTTAGCCCTGTGCAAGAGTACAGTACATTCCTGCCACCGAAGGGACGGGGACCCCATGGCACCCTCCGGATGCTATCACCTGAGCCCATGCACCCGTGGGGTTCCTCCTTCCAGCACAGAGAACGCAGACCCCACGTGCAGGGTGGTGGGCGCCTTGATGGAAACACCATGGGGTGGGCAGGCCGCCATGGCTCGACGAGCTGCCGGCACCCCGGGGACCCACGGCGGGGGCCAAGCCCTTCTCCACCCCTCTGGCCACCGAGCAATTCAAGGCTGGACGACACACCCAGGGCTGACCTCGCAAATCCCATTTTTTCCTCTTTTCCCTCTGCAGCCCACACACTGAGGACCTCCCAGACATGGGCTAAAATGCCAGGTCAGCTTTCCAAGGGCCCAGCACCCACAAGCAGGAGCTCAGGTCATATTTAGGCCACCCAAATTACAGGGCAAGACTTCTCCTTGAGGGTGACCTGCTTCGCTTGCCCTGGCACGAGGCCACATGGGCAGCCCCTGCTGCACCGTCCTGCACACCACGGGGACACATGGGCTCCACTGATCCCTCCTGTTGGTCCCCAAAGGTGCCACTCCCAAACCTACCACAGCCCCTGGCACTGTCCCCTACACATCCCTTACTTTCCAGTCCAAAATTCAAGCCCCCCCACACACAGCCCCACATTTTGCGATGCAGAGACATATGGAAACAGGGAGCAGCAAAGCAGCGCTGTGGGACCCAGCCAGGCAAGGTTGGGCTTCAGCCTCAGCCCCACTGATAAGCAGGGATGGGCTTCTGCAATGCCAAGGGATGAGAGCGAATGCCGGGGATGAGCTGGCTCGCTCAGCTTTTGGCACATGCCCACTTGCCCGCCACGTGCACACCATGAGCCGTGTCCCACCAGGATGGGGACAGCCCCATGCTCAGAGCCGTGTCCCACCAGGACGAGGACAGCCCCATGCTCAGAGCCGTGTCCCACCAGGACAGGGACAGCCCCATGCTCAGAGCCGTGTCCCACCAGGACAGGGACAGCCCCATGCTCAGAGCCGTGTCCCACCAGGATGGGGACAGCCCCATGCTCAGAGCTGTGTCCCACCAGGACGGGGACAGCCCCATGCTCAGCCCCAGCGCGTGGCGCGGAGGGACCGGCCTGGATGCACTCCCCAGCAAAGCCCTACTTGCATGTGCCTGCACCTCCTGCCATAAACCAGGGGAGCCCTGGAGACCCCCCCCAGCCACCGCTGGGCCCAAGGAGGAGCATCAGCAATCTCCCAGAGCACTGCAAGGTTTAGCCAAACCCGGGAGTGGAGAGCAGACGACAAATGGGAGCAGCTGCCGGTAAATTCAGGGTTTCCAGAGGATCTGTGTTTACCAAAAGCTGCGGCTCTCCAGCCAGAGCAGGTGTCAGTCACAGCAAACCCTCGTGGCAGCCATTCAATCTGAAGGCAGGGAGTTTGACATCAGACCAAAAAAACGAAAAAAAAGCATCGTTAGCAACTTCTCTGCTCTCCGTCTTGCCTACAGCCTTGGAGAAAGAAAGGTGAAGAGCCAAAAGGAGAAGGAAGCCAGCTGTATCAGGCACTGGCTCTGCCGCGGCAGCGCAGCCACACGAAGCAGGCGTCTCCCCATCATAGCTGATGCTCAGGGCGGGATCTGCCCCCCTGCCACTGAGCCACATCCCCCGCCGTCACCCCGCTGCCCCGGGTGGGCTCGAAGCAGCACCCACGGGCCCCAGGGCCGCTCTGTCGCACACCCAAGCTGGCCTCGGCCCAGCCGCAGGCTCGGACAGCGAGCACGACACAGAGCAGACCCCGCACTGCCTGTTCAACACCTCCCACGAGCCAGACACCAACCCCTACTAATGCTGCCAACATCCTAATTAGCACCTTTCCTGCGCCTGCCCTGCTCCCGACTGCTCTGCATCTGTCCGAGGACTCTCTGCGAGGTTCCCCCAAGGCAGAGCAGACGGACGGGGACAAGTCCCGGAGGCGCTCGGCACCCCTTCCCTCTGGAGCAGCCGGCACAGCCAGCCCACGCCAGCGCCCCGCTGCTCTGCTCCGTGTCTGCTGCCAGGGGATTTCCACACGGCATCACACACGCTTCTGTGCTTATTCCTTCCGAGCCTCCGGAGCGGTGCTGCCATGCAGCGAGGACAGGAGAAGCCCTGGAGGGTCCCTGTTACGTCCTGGCCTATCCAGCCCTCCACGAGGTGGGTCAGAGGAGCGAGGCTTTGTCCCAGTTTTGGCATGGCCAGGGCGGCTCCAGGCGCTGCCCAGGAATGCATTTGCCCAACCTGGCTGGAAACTGCCCCTGGTGGGGCTGCTCTGATCTGCCCGCCTCAGTCCACCCCCTGGCTGCCACAGCATCGCGCCCCACGCCAGGCAGGAGCAAGCCCAGAGGGGCAGACGCCTCCATCCCGGCACCCGGCACGCTCCAGCACCCAGCAATTAATGCCCTGCCACCGGCCAGGCACCAGCCGCGCTCTGCTCCCCAGGGAAAGAAAAAAAATAACCACCAGCTTGCTTTCCCTCCCGGAGCCGTGCCCGTTTCTACGCCAGAGCAGCGAGGAAGCCACGTGCCTGCTCGCACTGAACGCGCCGGTGCTCTCCCGGCGCGGACGCAGGCAGCTCACGCGCCAAGGCGTGTGTACAAGGGCTGGGGACGAGGGCACCAAACCAGCGCCCAGCCCCACCTGCAAGGGCGCTCCACGAGGATCGATCCACAGGAAACGCTTTCCCCAAGGCTGGCATGCCACAGTTAACTCTCCACAGCCTGGCCAGCCCCCCTGCCCGCAGGCAACGCGCTCCAGCCCGCCCGCGCACCTCGCGTTATTTCATCCATGCTGCCCGCAGCTCACGCGTTCCTCCTGCTCGCTTTGTCCCCTGATACCAGACAGGCTTAAAAGTAAAACAAGGCAAAGATTTATTAAGTGAGGCTCACCGTAAAGGTTTCCGAGTTGCAGTTGTGGAGCCTGGAAACAGGATTACAAGCAAAGCAAATCATGAAACGCGACCGTAACCCCTGCACGGCGAGACGTGACCCCTCACGTGCTCCAGCCCATCTCACACCCGAGCATGTGGCGAGCAGCGGCTGGGGCGGCCCAGCCAGCCTGCAGCCGCTCGCCACCACGCGAACCTCTCCGCGATGGCCCGGGGCTTCTTCAGCCTCCCTTCTGCTGCACCCAACACGTTCAGCTGGCCCAATCCTGATCTCCAGCAGGCTTTCTGACATGCCTTGCCTCAAACCAGCTGCACGTGTCCGGAGCGCTCCTAGCTCTAGTTCAAGACCGCAAACAGCTTCTTCAGACATGTCCTCAGAATAGGTGGTAGGTACGGGATAAGGCGTCATCCCCATGCATGTCCTGGGACCAAGCCTTCCTTCTTGGTCTGACTGATGAGTCCAATTGCCCCTACCCAGCAGCTCAAACGCTGGCCATACAAAAAGCTGAGCTTGCAAGAAGATAAAGGTCTGAAGCCAAACTCCAGGAGGCAGCACCTTGTCCACACCTGGGGGAGAATGAGCTGCAGAGCCACAGGAGCCGGCGGCAGGGAAGGGCGCTGCCGGCTCCCTCCAGGAGTACCAGCCATGGCCACCAGCCCACGCCCGGAGGGAGTGGAGAAGAGCAGATGCAGGCAGGTACAGGTCCTGGTGGGACGTGCGCCCCAGTCTCTTGGGTGAAAGCGACCACACGCCTGAAGGCACCTGAACAGCCCGTTCCTGCCCAGTTTGGCCTCAGACACATCACGCCCAACCCTCCAGTCTCAGTGAGCAACCCAAGCCAAAGCATTTGGGTTCAGTGGCCACCCCACATGAACAAGTGGCCTCCTGGGAGGCTCAGAAAAGCAGGAGCTCCTCTGGAGACTGAAGAGCATCCAAGGACTCCCTGTCCCCTGCTCCAGTAGGTTCGCCCTTGCCCCGAGAGACCCCGGGATAGGAAGGACCTGCCCTGCCACACCATGCTGCATGTGATGCTTCTCATCCACAGCCTCCCACCCTGCCTGTGCAGGAGGGCTGCGGAGGATGGGAGATGCCTTCTCTCTCCTGCATCCCTCTGCTGAAGCTAACCGGGCTCGCAGAGGGTCTGGACAGGGGGTCCAGAGCATCCAGCCCCTGTTCGACCCTCCTTGCCCTCCCTGGGTCTCCCCCTCCTCTGCCTCGCAGCAGCAGAGCAGCCCTGCACCAGCCACCCAGCAAGGGTCCCTGCAAGCCACAGTGGGGACCTGCAGCCAGAGGTCACCATGCTCCGGCAGCACCCCCTGCACTTTGGGGATGCGTTTTGGGAGCTGGGGTGGCACTTCCCATGGAGCAGGGCTCGTTTCAGCCTTCTGCCGGGCAGATGGACCCCAAATAAGCCTTGGCCTGGCTGGGCGCAGGCAGCAAGCTGCTCAGCCTGGGGTGACCACCGCCTGGGACACGGTTTGTCTGCTGCGGTGTCCCCGTCACCCCCAAAGCCTGGGCGGGAGCAGAGGGGAACCAAGCCCTTCGCGGCCAGCCCAGCCACCTCCCCCTCCTCTCCCGAGCCGGGGGCTCGCAGCCAGTGCAGGCTGCCCAGGAGCCCGGCCGCGGAGCCCATTGTTCCCTTTGTCTGGCCTTTTGAGCACCAGCCCTCACGGCTCGAGGCGTCCCCTCCACCGCGGGGACGTTCACACGCTCGGCCGCCCTCGCCACCCCCGGACCCACTCAGCCGGCAGGCAAGGGGCCGAGCACCTCCCCTAACCCCAGCCTTCGCCCCCCCAGCTGCACCCCAGGCTGGGGGCAGCTCCTCGCCTCCCCCAGCTCCAGCTGGATGCTCTCACCCTCTGAAACGTCGAGGAGGGCAAAGGCGAGCGCCAGCGGGCATTTTCCGGGGGACCTTACCCTCACACGGCCACCCTGCCAAAACCAAGAGGATGCGCGTGGCTGGAAGGCGCTCCCACACCCAGAGGGTCCACGAGCACGGCCAAGGCGATGAGCACCCAGAGCAACGTGGGCACCCCGACACTTTGCCTTGGAAGCTGCAGATGGCCTCGAAAGCCAAGCTGAGAGCTGTGGGGCAATGGGGCCCCCACCAAGCATGGGCACCCAGACCTTGCCCCCTAGGCCAGACCTCAAACTGTGCATTCCCCATGAGAACTGAGCCACAGGGGTGCCCAGTTTCCCTCCCACCTCCAGCAGCACACAGGGGCGATGCTTGGGGAGGAGGTGCAGAAAGCACCCCCCGCTTTCCGCAGCCCAGCACCGGGGCTTCCCAACGCCCCCGGCACCAGGACGGGCGGGGGGGGCTTCACCCTGCCCAGCACTCTCCCGCCTTCACCCTCCCTTGCTCCTGGTTCTAAATCTGCTGCTTGAGAGCTCAAGAGCAAGCAAAAAAAGGTCAAACATGGGTCTGTCACCCCCCCATCACCCTCTCACTCCCACCTCCTGAACCCGACGCACCTCTGCGCCCCCCCAAGCTGCATCTTTCCTGAAGCCCCCCCGTACCTCTCCTGTACAAGCATCCTCTCCCTCCTTTCCCAGCCTTTCCAAGTTCTGAGTTGATGCTTTCAAAGAGCCATCCACAATGACTTTAAGATCTCTTTCTTAAAATGCTAATAAGTAATTTAAAGACAGCCACTGTGCATGCATGGGTTTAGGGTAATTTTTTCCATGTGAATCCCTCTTCATTCATCACTGACTACATTTAATCTGCCACTTTATAGCCTGGCTATCCCGTGTTGTGCTATCCTTTTACAGTATTTTAAAGACAACTGTTGTTTTTATTGTCCTGAATAATTCTGTATAATCTGCAAACTTTCTGGCTTTCAAGTTCCCCCCCCCCTTCCTAGCGCGTTTATAAACACGTCGCACAGCACAAGCCTCATGCTGACCCCCGTCCAGGGGGAAAACTGACTCTTTGTTTCCCCCTCTTTAAGCAGATTTTAATCCATAAGAGAGCCCTTCCTCTAAAATTACTGCTCTGGAGTCTCCCAGATCACCCAGGGAGCTCTTCTTAAAGGAAGCTCGGCCCGTCTGCTCCAGCCCCAATATTCATTTTACCAATTTAGTCTAAAATAGAAGCTCTTCTGCCATCACTCCAGGGCAGTCTCAGCCCTGCCCTGGGCTGGAAAACACCTTGGTAGGAGCCCCCTTGGCCATGGCCATCTGGGGGGACCCGGAGTTGTTCCTCCCCCAGTGCT
>JADKXX010008923.1:0-124984 GCA_017310255.1 Butorides virescens
TGCCCCCGCCCCGCTCCGCCCCGCGGCCCCGGGCCGAGCACCGCTCCGGCCGGGGCTGCGCCCGCCGGGACCCGGCCCCCGCCGCTGCCCGGCGGGGCGGGCGCGGGGCGCCCGGGGCGGGGGGCGAAGGTGGCGGTGGGGAGCGCGCTGGCTGCCGGTGGGGCCCGGCGGGAGACGGGGACGCGTCCAGCGAGACGGAAAAAAAACCCAAAGGGAGCTGGCAAAATCCGCGGCTCCTTGCTGGCGGGGACGGGCAGCCCCGACCCCCCGGGCCCCTGCAGCCACCCCGGCGGGAGGGAGCAGGAGCTGCCCCACAGCCCCGCTCGCTCCAGACGGGGCCAGCAGGGCTTTGCCAGGAGGTACAAGCGGAGACCCAGCCCCACCTCTGCGTCCAACAGCCCCGGCTTCCCCGCGTGCCTGGCAGCCAAACCGGCCCCTTGGGCACCTCATGAGCCAGCCCCTCTTCAGGACGTGTGCGGCTGTTACCAGGGCTGTTGGCCTCAGGAGGTCCCCTCTGCCACCACACCGGCACCTCCTCCTCGCCCCTTCCAGCCTGCCAGCACCCGCTTTGAACGCAGCAGTGCCCCCCTGCTCACCTCCTGGAGCTGTGCCCCTGTTTCTTCAGACCAGGAGGGGGTCAAATGCATCCCACAGAAAGCACGAGTGTGTCCTGGAGGATTGTCCCAGGGAAGGTCACACCCTGCACTGGGAGCTCGAGACGAGCCATGCAAGGTTCCTAGGCCAAGAGCTGAAGAACCTCTGGAGTGCCAGGATGGTTCCCTGCCCCTCAGCTCACCAAAGTGTCGAAGAGCCTGGAAAACCAGGCTTGGCTTGCTTCCCTGTCCCTCTGCACCAGCAGCTTGAACATCTTGGGTTCCCTGCCTTGACCCAACACAAGCAACTCATTTCTTGCCAACCGCAGAAGTGCTTGGAGGGGGTTGTGGCTCCCTGATGGTGTTGGCCATGTGCGTGAGCCAAACGGGCTTTCCCAGCTCAGTGTGGCCAACTGCAGGCTTGGATCCCCTCCGGGAGCTCCTGTCACTGCAGATGTTACCGGTCACACAGGTTGGCCCCACATTCAATGCAGCAGCCTCCAGAGAATCCTGTGGCCCAGCTCCATAGTATGTGGAGAAGCTTTCATGTTTAATGCTTCATCAGGGTTCAGGCTTGCACGGAGAGTGCTCAGTTCCTTCCAGAAGGAGTCAGAAGGACCAGGGACAGCCAGTGGCCTTGCTGCTCCCACCTCCAGACGTGTTCCTCTGCAGGGCAAGGAGCCCAAGCATCCCTGCAGTTGCCCACCATCCCAGCGCTCTCCCAGGGCTCCCTCATTTTCATAGGATCACAGAACCATATAATCGTTTTGCTTGGAAAAGACCTTTAAGATCATCAAGTCCAACCATTAACCTACCCCTGCCATCTGTAATGGTCCCCTCACTCCCCGCTGCTCTGGAGCACCCAGCATGTCTCATCAGGTGTTAGAAAGCACTCACCATTTCCAAACTCCTCAAACCATCATTTCAGTCCTTCCAGATCCCAGGGCTGGTTTTGTGCCCTGCAATGTCCTCCCAGAGGATCGACCCTGTTTTCCAAAGCGAGAGCCTAGAGCCCAAGAACAAGCAGCTCTGCCTGTTTGCCAGAGTCCACCTCTGGATTTTCTTGCAGCTCTCCAGGGCTGCGCTGCCAGGGGAAGCAGGGATTTCATCCCAATGGAACTGGAGACCTTCCCTCTTCTTCAGCTCCTTTGAGCATCCCCTTAGGCTGCTGGAGATGGGACCTTGGACTACACAGACTTATTGTCTGACCGCCTTGGTGACTTTGAAGATCTGATGTGGCCCTCGGAGTCTAGTTTGTGCCCTGAAGATGTTCCTCAGATTCAGTCATGAGCTGTGAGTGCTTGGTCCCACCTCACGCTTTCACTCTGCTCCCAGGAAGGGCTTTCTATGACCGCCGCATCCCTTCAGGGTTGACAGGAAGGCCTGCCAAGGCCCCATAGATACCCTCCCAGGCTTGCTGTTGTCAGGCTGCGACCAGCCGCCCCCCCTCTGCCCTGCAGCCCCCAAGCTTCTCTGGTCACCGAGTCAGCAGCTCCGAGCAGACTGGCAAGCACCACAAAGCACCATGCCATGGTGAGTGATGCCGGACCTCCTCCACCATCCTTTTCTGCACCTTCCTCTCATTCTGCACCAGAATTTTTGGCCTCTGTGGAGGATGGTGGTGGACTGGGGAGCACCGTACATCATCAGCGGGCCACGACAATATGAGCTGACACTCTCCTTGCTGCCATCTGGTGACAAGTGACCGCAGCACTATGTCACCCACACCTGACCACCGTCCGGCAGCTGGTCCCACCTTGGGAAGCAAGGTGTATTGGCCATACCACACCTAACCCTTGGGCAGCACCGTCGTAGGACGACGCTTAAACCCTGCTGCAAAGAGCGTTAGATAGAGCCCTGTCTGGGAAAAGTAGCAGCACTGGGGTTACAGCAATGGGACGGCCACCACCTCTGTTGCCCCTAGAAGTTTCTGTCAAAAGATGGTTCCCAGGCAGACAGAGCCAAGAGAGATGACATCTTGGGGACATTAAAATGGGTTTGATGGTGACGCATTTAACATAGCATTTTCAGTTCCTGGTGCAGGATGAACAGGTTTCATTTGCACATGAAGCCTTTGGCTCATCACGCCTGGAGGAGGTGGCTTCATTCACCCTCTGCAAGGTGAAAGGGGTGCAGCGGGGCGACGGCCGGGAGTCAAGGGAGACACAGAGGGAAGCAGTGTGAATGAAGCAGAGTCCGTGCAATCAGGGATACAGAGCTGTCATGCGCAGACTCCAGGCTTGGTGCAGCCCTCGGGGGGCCGGGGGGGAGAGGCATCACCCAAGGACCCCCAGCTGCCAGAGGGACCCAGGAGAGGCTGCTGCTTCTTGGGGTCCAGGGAAGCTCCATCCTCTGGAGCCACTTGATGAAGCTCAGTCCCCCAGTGGAGGGAGAGGGCAGGTACTTTTGGATGGGAGGGATGGGGAGTGAGCCCCTTGGTGGCACCTAGAGCAGTAAATCTGCTGTAGAGACCCTCGGAGCAGGCAGGCAGCCGGTCGGGGGCTGTGGAGAGACGCCCTGCGGGAAAGGGGCACCCCTGCTCATGCCCCTGCGTGCAAAAGGAAAGCTTTTCAGCTCCTGGCTGAATCCCTCGGGCTCCAAGGAGCCTCGAGCTTCCAGGGGCAGGTTGGGAGGAGGCGAACACGAGCATATTTTTACAGAAATTGGAGTCTCCTTGCAGCAGCAAATCCCATAAAAGCAAAACCCAAGTGAAAAGCAGCTTCAGCTGTTCTGGCTCTGGCTGTGACGGGCTTGGCCCCAGGCCAGCGAGTTAATTCTGCCTATTAACTAATAGTATAGTATTGTCGGCAAAGATTCATTGCTAAACTTATGTTTTTAAGATATCACTTATCATTTAAACACTTAACTCTTGATCCCCGAACATGTACAGGCACCATGTAGCCCTGCAGCCATGCTGCAGATAACCAAAGCCACCGCTGGCTGGGGAGGCCGGGCAGTGTTTAACCCTTTTTCCCCTCTTTGTCTGAATGATAAATTGTCTTGAGTAGCACTTTCCAAAGGAGAGCGGGCCCTCCTGCTCAGGGGCTGCTTATTATCACCTACTTACTGCTCCCCGGCTCGGCAGGGATGGAGGAACCATTCCCAGCAGCAGGGCTTTCTAACCTCTGTGAAGGGTGTGTGAACAGCAAGAAACCCCATGGATGTGTGTGATTGCAGCCTACCACAAGAGCGGCCTCCCTCTGTCCTTCCTCGCCTTTCCCCGTGACCCCAGGCGTGCTACGGTCTGGTGGAGAAGCGGGTCCAGTCCTTGGGGGGGAGAGGCTGGGAGCAGGGGCTCCCCACCCTCCAGGGCTGCTGCTCAGCTCAAGATCCCCAGGCCCTGATCTGTATGGCAAAGAGACATTTTCGGGGACCTCCAACATCTCCCCTCAACCCCTTCATCCCCCCTTCCAGAGCAGACCAGCATCTTTACCAGTTGTACTGGTCTCCAGCCACCATCTAAGCGGGTGTTGGCTGCAGCCCACTGCCCTCCCCACCCCACTGGGGACACTGGGGTGATGTTTCCCTGTGCAGAGTTAAATCAAGGTAAAGCTTTTATACCCCTTTAGGCTTTGTGAGGGTACCTGGCCCTGGATGGCTGCGCTGAAAGGTGACACTGGAGCAGCCGACCTCACTCAACCTGTTCAGCCTGTTGGGGTCCTGCCTGGGAGGAGTTAGCGGAGGAACCAGCAGCTCCTCTCCCCTTCAGCTCTTTCCTCCGGCATTTCTGAGCTCACCGACTGCTACGTGAAAGATTCCCTGCATGTTACGAACTCTGAGGCTACCTGGTACCAGAAGCAGGGATGAGACAAAGAGGAAAGAAGGAAGGTGAGAAGATGGCACAGGTCAATGAATATCGTCCTGGGCTGGGACCCCCAGGAACATGTCAGAGACCCAGAAAAGCTTCAGGTGAGGATTTAACCTCTTCGGGGTGGCTGCAGAGAGGAGGGAGGAGTGGGAGGCAGCCGCATTTCTGTTGCCATTACAATGTCTGAAGTCTAAGGGTTTAGAGCCTTCAGCTAAATTAGGAAGCAGAAGTCAACTGGTAGATTGCATCCGAGATTTGAAGAGTATTGCGCTCCTAAAATGAATGAAACTTTTGAATGGTATCCATGGGAACAAATTAAAGAGAAGAGGCACTTCTGAAGCATTTAAAATAGATTTAGAACTGTAGAATTGGGCAGGAAATTTTGGATATTTTGTTCAACAGCTAATTTGAACCCAGCTTATGACAGCCGAGCGCAGGCAGGGAAACCTCGGATGAGACAGGTAAGCCTTAGGTTAGGCACTGCAGAAATCATCCAGTCGTGGCTCTGTGTCATCTGGCTGTCACGTTAAAAGAAACTTTTGGAGAAGTAGAGTTTATAAAAGTATCTCCTCTGGGTCTGCAAACATGTCAGATCTTCTTGAAAGAGTTGAGATTGTAAATGAGCAGGACTTCACAGATGTCCCAAGAAAAAAATTAGATAAAGAGAAGGCGAATTTAAACAAAAACATACAAATAACGAGGAACTCCCGACTTCCCAGAATGCAGAGAAATGTGGCAACCGAGAATACAAGTTCTTACCCTGTGTTTTAAAAAATACATAAAGGAAAAAAAAGGGATTTCGATATCCAGCGGTCACCAGACTATCGCATTATGCATGGAAGTCTCATCCCGAAGGCGTTTCAGCCATCAGGCCTGACAGGCAGGAGGGGGGCTCTGGAAAATATTTTCATTTTAGTCCTTGATTATTCCACGGTTAGCCAGGAACCACAGTAAGATAAAACTGTTCAGTAGGTAACCTCCGATGAAAACCTGCCAGGCGCTGTGTACTGACAGAAGTAACAGCATGAGAGGATGCACAATTTAATTGCTGTCACTTTTAAAGGTTTGTAAAGGAAAAAGTGATGACCCAAGCTATTCTGTGGCAGGGTATCCACAGTCCAGAAGTCTTCTGGAAGAGAGTTGTGAAGCTGTTCAAAGGAAGCTAGAAAAGCTGAAAAGTCGAGCTCAGGCCTCTCTTTAATACCATGAAATTACAGGGTGGCATCCTTGAAACTGAGAATGCTGAAATGGCATTTAACAGGAAACCGGGGAGAAAAATGCCTGGTTTTTTGTCATCACTGGTGTTAAAAACAGGAGTTTTGCAAATGCTTGTGAATGCCATGAAGAAATGCAACACTGCGTGTTACGTCCAAAGCACTCAGGAGCAAAATCCTTCAGTGCCCTGAGACGACGTAGGTTTACGAGAAGACAAATACAGGATCAGAGGCAATGGCGTGTTGGGAAATGGCTCGTTTCTGCCAAGAGGTTATTGCTACAGAAAGGCGACCCAGAGGAGGTGCAACCACATCTTCTTCCACAGCAGAGGGACGCAAAAAAGACAGCTTGTCTAGGTCTTTCCAAAGAGGAGCAAGCTAGGGGAGATGCGGTGGCATGGAGACAGCAGAACGCTGTGCATAAAAAACCCACCCCAAGGTCTGGAGATAAAAGGTCCAGAGCCAGCGGGAAGGGTGCTGTGTGCTGCAGGACAGGCATTCCGCATTTGCTCTTTGGGTGGGGGAGTACCCACTCCGTTAAGGTTTTGGTAAAATGTGACTGAGCTGGAACAAGTCCTGCAATGTGGGAGAGCCGCTGGATGCTGGCAAGTGCACGCGCAAGCTCTCCACACGAATATTTACTCACCTTTTTTTCTATTGAAGGCTCATCAGCGTAATAAACTCTAGCGGTGAGTTACCCTCTCCTGCCTGGGGACAGCAGGGGATGAACATGAGGTGTGCAGGGAGAAGTGTGCAGCCTGCGGCGGCAGGAGAGCGGTGGGATGGGACAGGGCAGCATTAGCGACGCACAAGCACCATGGAGGTGGTGGGCAGAGAGAGTCTTTGAGGAAGGAGGGGCAGGGGCTTGCAGTGAGAACGTGAGCAGGAGTGGGGGTCAATTTGGGGCTGGGCAGAGGGAGAGGAGGCATCCCTCCAGGGCTTGAGGAGTGTGGGCCATGGTGTGGGAGCGGAGACCTGCTCCGTGTTTGCCCACCGGCAGGAGATGGGTCTGGCAGGCGATGGGAGGAAACGCTGCCCAATTAGCCAAGACGGATGCAGCACGGCTGCCCCTGGAACAGCCTGTCCATCTGCTCTTTGGGTTGCTGCCCTGGCGACATGAGGGACCTGCCAGCAAAAAAGCACTCAGGTGACTCCTGTCCCTTTGACATGCTGCCACGGCACCGCCGGGACGAAGCAAAGCCGGTAGAGAGGTCCCCACCATGCACAGCAAGCACAGGGGGCTGCAATGGTCAGAAAGGTCATGGTTTCATCCTTTCATCAAGCCCTTCAGTGCTGCCAATGGAGGAGGCTCTTTGCATTTTTCCACGCAAGACTTGGTCCTTGGAGCTACTGGGATCCCTTCGGCCCGTTGGCATCATTGTGCTGGCTGGTCTCCAAGAAACTTCTCCCGTGTTCCTGTGAGCAGCTGGGGCTGCTGACTCCTCCTGCCCATGGAGGTGTCCATGCCCTCGCACTGCCACAGCATGAGGGCTAAGCCCCTCACCACCCTTCTCTGGCACCAGGAGGGGACCGGGTGTCTTGAGGGTGCTGTGGTGGCCAGTGTGCCACCACAGAGTCACACGGAATCCCAGAATCCCAGAATCCCAGAATCACAGAAGGGCAGGGATTGGCAGGGCCCTCCAGGGATCACCCAGCCCAACCCCCCTGCTCAAGCAGGCTCACCCAGAGCAGGCTGCACAGGACATCATCCAGGCGGGGGTTGAATATCTCCAGAGAAGGAGACTCCACAACCCCCCTGGGCAGCCTGCGCCAGGGCTCTGTCACCCTCAAAGTCAAGAAGTTCTTCCTCACATCCATCTGGAACCTCTTCTGCTTCAGTTTGTGCCCATTGACCCTTGTCCTGGTGCTGGGCACCACTGAGAAGAGTCTGGCTCTGTCCTTGTGACACCCACCCTTAAGATATTTGTATGTGTTGACGAGATCCCCTCTCAGCCTTCTCTTCTCCAGGCTGAACAAGCCCAGCTCCCCCAGCCTTTCCCCACAGGGGAGATGCTTCAGTCCCCTCATCACCTTCGTAGCCCTGGGCTTTGCAGCCCAGCCTGTATGGGAAGTCCCAGGGAGACCCAGAGAACTGCAGGGCTGTCGCCTGAGGGTGCTTGTAGGAGGCAGAGGGTGTGTTAGCAGGATTAGCAGGGTTAGAGAGACCTGGCTGAGCACTATCTGTAAGGGAGAGTCCGCAGGGCTTCTGCAAAGGGCAGTCCTGCTCCACAGCCCCTTGGCGCCCTTCAGAGCAGCCAGACACACGCGGATCAGTGCAATCTGTTCACGTCATCTGCTGGGCTTTCCAAAGGCTTTCCTTTGAGTCCTTTGCCAAAAGATTTTTAAGGAAAGGAAGCAGCCAGGGAGTATAAGGAAAGTTCCTTGTCTGTTTAATTGCTTAGGAGATGGTAGCAGAGAGGAGTAAGTAGCAAGCACTGTAAGCGGAGGGAAGTCACCAGTCGGTCCTGCAGGGTCTAAGCTGGGACCCGTCCTCTTCAACAGCCCCCGAAGTGGCAGGAATAGGGACAAGCAAGGAGGTGACAGGGGACAAGGAATGCACATGGGGAAAACAACGGCGACCTCACTTGCATGGTGACGAGCTGGCCGCGCTCTGTCTTTTCCCATAAATGAACCGAGGCCGTCAGATGAAACCTGTGTGAGGTTCAGGGCCAGGTTCAAAAAGATTGGGGTTCAGGAGTAAAGGAGGTGATTTTTCATACAGATGGGAGATGAACTGTGGAGCTCCTCAGTGGACCTGTGGATACACAAAACTCACACGGATTCCAGTGCAGACTGGAAAAGTTCTTGGAAGAGAGATCCAGGAATATATAACACATAGGGAAACCCATAGAAATTAAAACAGTTGGGAATTCTTCACTACAGACCCTTCTGGGCTCATGCTGCTCCCCAGCCTGTCTCCTTTCTGCCATTAAAACCCTTCCTGGCCCCACAGGAGCTGTTGTGGATGCCCCATGGGCTACGCCAACCTCTGGGCTGAGCCACTGCAGATGCTCCCTGGCATCAACACAGCCCCAGGAGCTCTGGTGGGGACCTCAGCACATCCCTGCTGACTGGCTGCCAGCACCATCCATGCTCAGCTCAGCTCCTCAGACTAAGGCTGCCGTACCCCCTTACTTATCTCCAGGCTGCTATCAGAGAGGTCTTTAATTTGGTTTTCATTAAAGCAGCTCTTCACTTTTTCCTTTCTTGAGCTGGTTTTCATTCTGTCTGGAGAGCTGGGACTGCCAAGAGCCAGAGCTGCTCTGTCGGTGCTGGGCTGGGGACATTCCAGGAGACTGAGCGCAGGGCACTGGAGCAAGGGAGGAGGAGAGGAGCAGCTGGCGGCTCTAAGGAGGACCAGGGCTGCTGCATCCCTTGGAGGCACAGCAATCACAGAGGCCTCCACCCTTGGGATACGGAGTCAGGGATGCCTCAGGCTGGCTCTGTGCTAAATACATTGCTCAGCAGGCATACTGAAGGGGAAATAAATCAGCCCCTGATTTACCTGGGAGGACAGATACGTCTTCTCAACTGTTTTTTAATTTGGAGTCAATTTTCAGGACTGGCTGCTCAGATGTCTCTGAGATAAGTGATCTGCGCTCTGAGTTAAACAGGATTTTCCTTCTTTTCAGACCAGCAAAACTCTGCTCTGTAAGTGGATGTTCCAGCTAATGAGGTGTTAAGTGTACAGAGAATCACAAGTACTTGAGGGCAGATCCAGCTGCTCATAAAAACCCACAAGTAACACCAAGATTGTCCTCAACTTGGATGAACAACTTCAGACAAAGAAACTGTCCTGGGGGCAGGATCAATAAAAAATTGGGAAATACAACCACAAAACCAGGGCCGTGTTTCATGCTACAGCTGCATGACATGGCTGCATATGTTCCCTTTCCTCAGGCCAACGGAGGAGTCCGACGACAAGGGACGTGCTTGGAGCAGACACAAACAGTGGCTTTCAGTTTGCAGAGCACAACGAGGGACCTGCTGGGAATAGCCTCCCCAGCCCTGAAATGCCACGGCTTGCTGAAGAAATGGCCTCAGAGGATCTAGTGGATCACATCAGGGAGGTTTAGCACAGGTATCTGCTCCCCAGGGAGAACAGATGCTGTTTGGGCTTGAGCTACGTACCTGGCTTTCTCGCCAGCCCGCAGTCCTTAGCAGTGCCTGCAGTGCTCCAGGACTGGCCCTGAAGCCAAATTTATCATCTGCCTGCCTTGTTTGCCTTCGGAGCAACCCCAAACCCCAGCTGCGCCCGCGCTCAGTGGCGCTGTACTCTGTCCCTCAAAGCAGAAGCCCCAGACGTCTCCATCCGTCCCCTCCGCCTTGCAGCAGCATTGCTCTTCGCCCATGTGGAACAGGCAGCCCAGGAGCAGCAGGGCCTGACACCGCCTGGCACAAGGACAGAGGGATGCACAGGCAAGGGGGATGCGAATGTGACATGCTGAGCTTTGCAGGGACCTTGTCTTCAGGGCACTTCCACATCACAGCATAAGAAAATCATGAGGGTATTTTCTGAAAGGGACCTCCTTCGTCTTATGCCATGGATGCAGGCTCATCTGGCACTTCAGCTGGACATCAAGGTTAGGGAGAAAGCCCACAAGGAGGGTGGAGAAGACCAGGTGGGGCAGAGTGGTGCAAATGTCCTACAGATGCAATGTCAGGATGCGGGGATGTCTTAGCGGGGGACCCGAGCATGGTAGATGGAGGAAACGTGGGAGAAACACAGCAGGTTCCCTCAAAACAACCCTCGGCAGATATCCTGCTGTCTGGACGTCCCCGAGTGATGGGTGAGGTCCACCCTCGGGGCAGATGGTAGCACACCGTCAGGTCCAAGACTACTCAAGGGCTGCAGCAATGTGAGGAAACCTAGAGTTGCACAAAATCCCCTGGAGGGTTTCCAGGACTTGGCCAGACACAACCACATCCACCCCGATCCAGTGCTGATGACAGTCCTGCTGCAAGGGGGGCTGGACCAGAGCTCCCGCATGGCTTCCCACCACCACCTCTAGGATTTATGTGTATCTCATGAGCCGACCTTCTCTGGGACACAGACGCTGGCTTTGCAGCAGGACAGGGAACCTTGTGGCACCCGAATCTGTTGCTGTCCCGCTGCTGCAGGACATTGCCCCTGGGCAGGGCAGCCACCCCAGGCAGCAGGGATATGAGGGCTGGGAAGAAGGCTCCAGCAGCAGGACCCTCACTCCCATTGCAGCCCGGGACAGCACTTGGCATCAGCTGAGAGAGGTCACCAGTGTGGATGGAGCCCTGGAAATAAGACAAAACCGCCAGAAGGCCAGCGTCTCTTGCAGCACCAAAGTTTATCCTTAAAAATAACAATGACAGCAGCCCCATTTTTGTGGAAAATACCCACCGGGTGCTGGGATCCTGCATCCTCAGGTGCCTGACGGCGCTAGGCATCCTTCGGGAGTTGAGCTGTGTTATCTGACGACGGGGGATTACGCTGTGAAAGCCACTCGTTGGGGATTGTATATTAACAGGATACGCTCGGCTAGCTGACAGGAAGCAATAAAGTAATTGGAAGGGGACTGGGAGCGAGCGTGTGAGTTCCTGCGCCTGTGTTAAATCTCGGCGCTAGATAAGCAAACAGCGCAGCCCCGGAGCGGGGAGGAGCGCTGCCAAGAGGGAGTTGGCTGCTGCCAGGAATCTCCAGGAGCTGCCGCAAGTCCAGCTCGAAGGCGGCATGGAGACCAGCGGGATTGCGATCGCAACCCTCCCAGCCCCTGCTTAGGGCTCCGGCCTTGCAGCGGGCGGGTTGGTGGGTCCTGTCACTTGTCACCCCGGTTCTGCACGGGTGGAAAGGGAGCATCACTCAGCAGCCAAGAGACCCTGGTGCTTGCTTGCTTGCAGGAGCCCAGCCCACTGGCCTTTCAGGGGCTCCGGGAGGGAGCCGCTCCTCCCAGCATATCCAGGCCTGGAGGAGGAAGGGGAGGAGAGCCAGGACGAGAAATACATGCAACTGCAAGAAACCAGGCTGCGAGAGCTGCCGAGCGAAGGGCGAGCCAGAGACTGCCCGCACCAATGAGGGGGGCTGTCGGAAAACATCAGGCGCTTCGCATTCAGCCACTGGCACAGATTTAAGCACCCGGCTGGGATCCTGCCTGGGGGAAGCGGTGCCTGCCGCGTCTGTGTCAGCATGGCACGCCGGCCCTTGCCCAGCCTCCCACGTCCTGCCGGAACCAAATACAGCAGAACGTCAGCATCGTTTTTCGCTCTCCGAGAGGCTTTGCGGGCCTCCGGGAGGGGACGGCTGCAGGCCCCCTGATGCAGTCTCTGGTCCTTGTCATCAGGGATATGCTTCCACACCCTGTGTGACTGCCCAGGGAGCTTGCTGCCATGGGACACGAGGGCTACGGAAGTGTCTGTGTTTGGTGGAGGCTGAAGACACCCAAAGTGCTCTCTTCAGAAGTAAAAACCCCAGATATGCTTCCTTCCACCACAGGCAAAACCCCCCCAACCCTGACTCTCGATGAGTGTTGAACCTTTTTTTCCCATGTATTAAGGGCTCCTACCTAGGCTGACAGGCAGGACATTTCCCTTGGCAATGGATTATGTCAAAAACTGTGTCTCGCTGTGGAGCACCTAACGCTGCCCCTCTCAGAGAGGGTCCCCTGGTGCACAGGGCAGGGGTCCCGTGGGCACTGGGCACTCCTGCATCCCACCAGCGTGCTCTGCAGGGGACGAGCACTGGTAAAGAACCCACAGCCCTGCAGCTCTGCTATCAGGAGGCTTCCCTGGAGGCCGAGAGCACGATGCAGGTAGACATCTACACGTATGGGACAGTAAGTCCCTGACGGTGCTGTTCGTGAGCATGTGGGTTGGATTTATGGGGCATCACCAGTCCTCCCTGCTGAGGAGGCAGTGGTGAAGGGGCCAAGGGTGTCAGACAGACACAGCGAGGTCAGGCCACATCCATGTGTTTCACCAGTCCCTCCCTGATCAACGCTTGTTGATCTGGTCCAGCAGACCTTCACGTGAACCTGGCCCTGAGCAGCGGTCACAAGCGTTGGCCCCCGGGGCTGGTGCAGCCCCTGCCTGTGGTGCTGTCTTGAGCCTCAGTCTTGAGAAAACACACATTTTTGCCTTGTGTTCTGTGACCTCCAGCAGCTCTGGCACTCAAAGGAGAGCTCCCCACTGAGAGCTGGTAAGCACCACGTGGACCTGCAAGTCAGGGCGGTCTGCACAAATGTGTTTGAATTTAAGGTAAGTGCAGGCTGAACCGATGTGGTGGAGAAAGTCTCTCTGGTGCTGGCCAGGGGATCAGAAGTGGCTGTAGATATGGAGGGAAGCCCAGGGGCTGGATGGCAGCGGTGGGGCAGGAGAAGAAATGGAGAGCTGTGACCTGCCTTGAGCTCTCATGAACTCTCTGTCTGACCATCAAGGGCATGAGCGTAGCCCAACAGTTTGTTAACATCAGAGCTGGGTGCTGTGGTGTGTGCAATGGAGGGCTCCAAAGTCACTTGCTGCTCAATATCCAGAGCTCCATCCTCCTCAGTCCATCAGCACAGTTCTCCGCTCACATGAGCTCCCAAGCTTCAGCAGAGTGATGGGCATTGCAAAGGACTCAGAGGGCAGGAGAGGTGGTGGAGTCTTTCCCTCCCTGCTCATCCCCCAGGACTCCTGGTTCTGTAGACATTTGTCTGCCAGGTCTCTCTCATCTTCGCTGAGAGACAGAAAGGAGGAAACACCTCCCTTCTCTGTCTGCAGCTCTTAGTGACCTTGTTGAGCACATGGGTCGTAGCACGCCCCTGGCTGCACACCTCTGTATGGGAGGGAGCGGAGTGGGGTATCTGCATGGCAGGGGGAGAAACATGGCAAAGCCAGCTCTTGCGGAGGGGGGCTTTGCTGTATGGTGGGGGAGCACTCTTCCACTGCCAAAGACAGGCTCCTCTGCAGGAGGAACAAAATGCATGAGGCGTTAAGTGAGCTGAGCTGAAGAGAAACAGCTTGGGTGTTTCTCAGCCTTAAGGGCTTTTGGGCCACCGGTAGGGAGCAAGGAGGTCTACGACTAGAGGTGGGAATGTACAGCCTTCGCTGGCTTATTTAGCCTTGCAAAATGCAGATTTATCAGAGGCAAGAGGAGCTGCCCAGGGCTTCTTTCCCTGAGAGTGATGGCAGGGGAGCAAGCCAGGAGGCATGCACCTGCGGGGACCTGACCGCTCCCTTCGGGGGCGAGGTGCTGTCATGCACTCAGACAGCATCCCAGCCTTGACGTGGAAAGCAGGGCTGACGCCTCCTCCCGTGATGGGTCACAGCATAGACTGCAAGGAGGTGGACGCCTTCCACGGGTCATGTCCGGTGCGTGGGGAGGAGGCACCGCGCACAAGCTGGGGGTTTTGCTCTCTGACTGCACTCACTTCGCCTCGCAGGTCCCATTGCACTGACGCTGGATCCCAGTAGAGTCACCAATGATGTTCCTGCAGCCCTCCTTCCTCCCACACACCTCACACAATTTTTGGAATAGCCAGGCAGGACAAATGCAACTTGTTCTCCCACCTGTGGAAGAACTGCTCCAACTGGCTCCTCCAAACGCACCCGCAGCCAGCCACAGCTCCACCTTATCTGATGGTGATGTTCGGCAGCTAAATGGAGCCTACCCGTGCATCCTTCTCACAGACCTTTCCTTCCCCAGCATGAATGGACCAGACTGTGCTGGTGAACCAGCTGGCTGGCCGGGTGGGCGCAGGGGTAGTCCCCAGGGCCTGAGAGGTCAGACTGCAAGCTCAGGCTGTGTTGTGCAGCCCTTCGCACTGGCATCACTCATCATCAGGCTGGTGTGGGTGGCACGTGGTGCCCTCCAGAGAGGCTGTTCATCCTTCATCTTCCTTATCTCCTTCAGTCCATCACTGTTTGTGTCTCGCACTGGCTCACCCTGGAGAGCCCTGCACAGACTGTCTGACCTTCATCACCAGCTTGGCACCAGGACTTACCCGACCTGCTCATGAGTCATTTCTGCAGGCAGCAGAGAACAGCATCCTGCAGATAAAGGACATACCCGCTGCCATCCACCTCTGATCTCAGGGCTTTGGAGCTCCCCAGGTAGGAAGTAGCTGCCACCATTTCAGCCCTGCATGCTTTCCCAAGCCTCAGTGACCCTGATGGGATTGCCCAAAGATGCCACATCCCAACCTCAGCCCCAGTCCTGCTCTCGTATCTCTGCTCCATTGCTTCCCAAAGAGACCTAATGCAGCCCGAGGCACCCTGATCCCCTTTGCTTCTCCAGCACTTTGTCCTCCTTCCCTGACATCCCCACCCAGCTGCAGGAAAGAGATGCTCTCCCAGTGCATGACCCAACCACATCACAGCAGAATTGGAAGGGCTCCTGGAGCACTGGCTCCAGGCCACCAGAGAGGAAGGACCACTCCCTGGACTGGACGGGTGCCAGGCTAGAAAGAGACACAAGCTGCCTTCGCTGCAGTAATTAAATCCTCAGCCCATACGAGAGAGAACATCACGTCTTCCCTGCTCTCTCCATACTGCTGCAGGACGTGCAAGTCACCGGCATCGCTAGATCAGCACACCAGTCCTCCCCATGAAAGGCAGAAGACTTAGGCTGGGCTTATGGTGCTTGGGCTTCACTGCCTGCTGTGCTTTCCAAAAGCACCCACGTTGGCCTAACCTTCGTGACCTGCTCACCCACGACCGAGCACTGCGGAGCAGCTCCCGTGGGCCTGAAGAAGCAGAGAACAAATCCCTGGTGTAGACTGACTCAGTTCAGCCAGTCTTGTACTCACCGATGTGCAATGCAAAGAGAGCTGAGGCTGCAGGGAAAAAGAGGTCCCACAAGGGCAAAGCCATGGGAGACAGCACCTAGAAGTGGGGATCGATGTGTGTTATTTACCGAGCCACCTTCATCATCTGCTTCTAGGGAGGGGCAAATGGTTTCTCCAGACCAGACTAAAAGTATCCCTGGCTTTTCCCTGTCTTGGGAAGAAACTCGAGTCCTGGTAGCTTAGCTAGTCTCCGTAGGGGCTAAAGCGCTGCCTTACGGATACAGGGATTTCCTCGCCCTGCCTGGCCACCTGGCTCCAGGTTCTGGAAGCTGCTGCCCACCTTCTGCTGCAGCCCCACACACGGTTCCTCCACTCCTGACAACTTCTGGTTTCCAAGAAGCATCAGGCAGCTGCTCTCACTCTGACTGTGGGATGGCGGACAGGACCCCCTCCTTCTACCCTCATTGGCATGACACGTGCCATTGCTCTGGCTGTTGGGGGCCGGGGGGGGCCGGATGCCTGTGAGCCCCCCCGCAGCCCCACAAGGCTCTCTAATCCCCCAGGAGCTGTGCAGCCGGGCTACGATGCCCAGGCATGGCTCGGCTGGCATGGGGCTGGCACCATCACGAGCACACCGGCTTCCAGGGGGCCAGGTTGCCCCCACCCTCCCGCGGTCCCACCGGTTCCCACCAGGTCCCAACCAGCCAAGGCACCATCACACCTCTGGAGGGTGCCCAGGGTGCCAGCATGGCTCTTCTGCCTGGAGGCACCAGGGTCTCGCCCTGCCCACCCCGCTGCCCTGGGAAGGCTCCCCCCACTCCCGTCTCATCCCTGGGGGCCAAGGGGGCGGCCAGCACTCATACAACCCCTGCCAAAGCTGCCTCCCCTCCCCCCTGAGCGAGACCCCCTCCCCACAATGTCGGCAGAGCTGCATTTACCACCGGGCTCTGCCCCGGCGTGGCTCGGCCTTTCTTCCTTTTCATCCCTTTCTCACTCCCTGAATGCGCTTTGCTTGCTTTGGCGGCGTGGGGCAGGGAGAGCCCCTCTCCCCGCCCCCGCTCCCGGGGATCCCCCCCGGCAGATGGGGCCGGGATATGAATGTGCACGCAGCGAAGCCCCTAAGAGGATTTGTTGGTGCCCCTTTCATCGCGAGCCTTTGTGTGCTGCTCCGCTGCAGTGGGACGCCCCCGAGTTCTCCCCCGGCTTCTCTCCCCTCCACTCCAGAAGAAAAGAAAGTGCCTATAAAGGCCTTGTTTGTCCAACTTGTTTGAGGGGACCATATTGCTGTAGGTGCCGCGGGTCCCGGCGTGACAGCGTCGCCCCTTTGAGAACGGGTGACGTGCGGCTCCCTCCCGGGAGGGTCCGAGCAGGCGGCTTAGCCAGGCGCTGGGAAAAAAAAGGTTTCAGTTGCATTTCAATGTCCATTGAACCCTGAATCCCCGGTGATGGTTTTTCCAGGGGCTCTGCAGGCAGACAAAGCCCTGCAAGGGCCACCGAGGCGGAGGCTGGGAAGATGCTGTGTGCCCGGCGGTGGGAGGAGGGCCTGCTAGCCCCCCAAAATCCCATCCGGGGAAGCCGAACAGCACCGGCAATGTTGCTTTTCCTATGACATCTAGTGGCAAAGCCAGGGAAGGAGGAAAATGTCGGCTGCATTTTCCTGGCTCCAGCACAGCCGCCTCCTGCTGCGGCATTTTGCCCTTTGTATTGCAGCAGACAGTCCCCAGTTAAGAGGGGAGCAAACCCCAGCTGCACAATGGCCTCGGCTGCTCAGGGGTGTCAAAGAGCCCACCCAAAACGTGCACTTGCCCCTGTGCCTTGTCTTGGATTGTCAGGGCACACAGCAGGGCCCAGAAATGTATACCTGGGCTGGAAATGGAAGTACGCACCAGCCCTTCTAGCTCCGGACCATGCTCCGACACGTCCCCGTGTTCGCCTGCCAGCCACTCCAAGGCAGCTACGTGACCCGTGTGTCAGGCCCAGGAAAATTTCCAGTGCAAGTGCAGTGCACGCACCGGGGCTGGCAGAGCAGAAAAACGTTTGCAGCAGCTGGAGGCGAAGTGACCCTGCACCATGAAACCTGGCTCTAAGGGTGCTTGCAGGGCATCGCGCCCCGAGTGAGGTGGCCTCCGAGTGTGTGCGGTCCTGGCTGGGACCGAATATTCTATGAGGCTGAGAATTCTGTGATTCTACAAATAACAGCCTGGGCTACTTGCTGTTTGACCGAGCTGCATAAAGGTGTTGGCACAAGTCTCAATACCTTGCCAGGCACCGGAAAATCCACTCCAGAGAGAGCACACTGAGGTGCTTAATCATTGACGACTCTGCTACAGGGCTTCAGTGCAATTTCTGACTACTTACTACAGAGCAGAGGACCCACACGGCTGGACTGTGCGCTGCCGATAGCTGACGGACGTTGTCCCGGGCCAGAAGGGAGCACTGAGCCTAAGCCCTCTTTTGCACAGCCTGTCTCTTGCGGCCGGTCGCCTCCATGTGGCAAAGCAGGCATGCAGGAAGATGCAGATGCATCGGGGCATGAGGGCTGCGGGACCACACTGATGGTGGCACTAAGAGACCAGAAGCAGGGATGAAGGAGGGTGCTTTGGTGGCCCTGCGCAGAGGCAGAGCTGCTGTAGCCCTTGCTGAAGCTCGCGGGCTGTGTGGAGAAGCTGTGCCAAGTTGTTGTGCCGTGCTGCCAGCAGCCAGCCATGCAGCTGAGCCCGGCCCACGGGGCTGGAGGTTGATCTTCCACGGCTGCAAATTGCTAGAGAAAACCTGGGGGAACACTGCCTGTCTCCTGTGACACTTACTTCAGTCCCTCCGAGCACTCCTAGGCCCAAGCGATGTTGCAGCAAAACTATGGTCAAGGAAAAAACCCAGACACTTAACAAGAAATGCAGCTTGGGGAAATAGCGGTTATTTGACAGCACCCACATTTTAATGCTGGCAGGAAGAAAATAAGCAAAACCCAGAACAACACAAACTGCCTTTAAAAATTAAATACACTGAATCCAGAATCAGAAATCAAAATGTGTTAATAATAAATGGGTGACGCTTCTGTCCTCCTGGGCTCAGGGTGCTTGGACGCCCCCCCATGTCCTTGGGGTCATTCAGACACATCCAATGTTCCCGTAATGCATTTACTAAGGGAAGAAGAAAACAAGGGAAAAGGCTGAAAATGGAGCATGAACCACACAAGACCATGACGGGAGCTGTTGGGTGATGCGGGAGTCTGCCTGAAGGAGGAGGACAGGCCTCCTGGATAACCCCAGCCCGCTCTTCCCTGCTCACCCATGCACAGCATCCTCCCCTGAGGTCCCAGCCTGGCAAGGGGCAGAGGCCCCTGTCTCCTTTGCCTTTTGGGACGATCACTGGTGGCTGCATGTTGGGGCTATGAAGGCAGAAGGGGGCTGCGCCATTTCACCAGCTCCCCTGGCATTCGCTTCTTCAGAAAGGCTTTTCTTTTCCCTTTCCCTGCTCGGTGAGGACACGGGTCCTCTGAATCAACACAAAACAGGGATGAAATGCTGAATAACGAACCACTGTTTGGCCTATAGCTTTAGCCCCCAGGACTTGCTTTTCAGCAAGCCCGAGGGACAGGCATGATGGAGAGGAGACCAAAGGACCGAAGAGCGGCCAGGACTCATCTGGAGCCTGGGGACAGAGTCAGGGCAGTTGTGGTGGATCCACATGGATGTTAGAAAGAGAGAAGGCTGCCTACTCCTGGCCACCCAGCCTGCCTCGGGGGCCACTGGGGCCTGGGAAGGGCCAGCTCATCCACGCCTTTCTCCAGGGAGCTCTTCTGTGTGCAGGGCCAGCACCCGGGGTGGGGAGGAGGCACCCAGTGCTGCACCCTGGGTGGCCGATGCTCTTCCCCTGCATCCCAAGGGACCCTGCTCCCCTGCAGGCAGCTGGTGGCACTGGCAGGACCACCCTGGTGCCAGGCAGAGTCGGGTGTCACCACAGGAGCAGAGTCCAGGTCTCGGTGGGTGCTGGGGGCTTCCCACAGCCAGTGCCTGGTGCTGCGTACAGTGGAGAGTCTCCAGGAGCCAAAACTCTGCACAAAACCCTCATGCTCCCAGAGCTGGACTCTCAGCCTGGCCCTCACGGGCATCCCCAGGCTGGATCCATGAGACAGGATCGGACACGGCAGAGGACACTGGGCCGTGCAGCCCACGGCGGGCGTGCAGCTCCGGCCCAGCAGTGCCGGCAGGAGCCGCTGGCTGGGGATGTGCAGGGCTGTCCGGCTCCCTCCCAGCTCCTCTGGAAGCCCCGCTGATGACCGGCCGCTCTTCCTGTCTCCTTGGTGACTGCACATGCCAGCATCCCCAGACAAAAGCTCTCCTGGCACATAATGGGAACAGAAGGGAGCACTGGGCAGCAGCATTCAGCCCTTGGGGGCTGCTTTCCGAGCCCTCACCCTAGGGCTCCAGCCCCTGCTCTCTCCGAGGCAGCCAGGACTGCAGACTCGCAGATAATCCCCGTTCAATAAAACCAGATGGGTATTTCAGGTATGTGTCCGTGCGTGTTGCACGCACGTCCCCGGGGACCTTCACGAGGCTGCACATGGCCGTGTCTCGCTGTGCTGTGGGCTCCTCGCTGTCTTGATTGCTTTTTTTTTTTCCCCCTCTGCATGTAAATGCAAGATTTAGGGCAGCGGGAGACCATCGAGAGCAATCCTGGACCCTTCCATGCCAGTACTGCCTGCTCAGCCTGCTCGTGCACTGCTCTCGCGCTGCGTGCTGACAGCGTGCTCTGCTTTGCATGGCGTTCGTGTGGTTTGCATTTGGTGCGTGTGCCTGCTACGTGCCCTGCGTATTAATTCACGTGAGCCTCTGACTCACGTCATGTGAGGCACACGGCTACATATGGGACAAGGATGGGGCTGGGGGCTTGTCTCAGCCTCATGCAGGCTGAGATCACTGCTCCTCTTCCCCGCGGGTACTGCAGAACGAGGACTGGAACCCACGTACCTCTCCAGCGAGGCTGGTGGGACAGGGTATGCGACATATCAGGGTCTGCTCCTCCCTATGGGGAAACTGAGGCAGCCAGAGGGGTCACTGGTTTGTCGCCAGTCAATCCCAGGAGCCAGAAAAAAAAAAAAAGAAAAAAAAAAGGCCTTTCCTTTTTCTTGCAAAACACAGAAAACCCCTGGAGAGGCGAGCAGGGCTATGGGGGGGTCTCCCAGACCCACGGTACTACACCTCCGGTGCTGGTTTTGGGGTTTCACCAACAGCCCGGCCCCACATCACAGCAGAGAGGATCCCCAGCACAGCACCCGGTCTCACCACTCCGGGGCCGCAGGGGAGCCTGCGTGTGCGGGTGGGGGGCAAACCCGAGCTCGTGGAGATGCATCCCCAGAAGGGGTAAGGGCATGTGCTGGGACACGCAGGACCAAGCCGTGCTCCATCCGTCTCTCCCCATCCCCTGCTGCTGCTGCTGGGCGCGCGGGCGGGGGCCGGGGAGATGCGGCTGGGGCGGCGGGAGGGCGGGAGGCGGCAGGCAGCAGAGCGGAAGGAGCCGAGCCCGACGTCGAGGCGAGCTGTGCCTGGAGCTGAATGCTGGCCAGGCTTCCCATCCCCGCACATCCCCATGGAAACCTTGGCCCCGCCGCCCCGCTGCACACCCGCGCCCGATTGTAGGTCACCGGTGGCCACGCTGGCCCAAGCGGGCTCCCACCACCCAGGGCCGTGGGGGCTGCTAAAGCTGCGAAGGGGCGAGGGACTGAGCCCAGCAGCCCTGCCCACGTGCACCCCCAGGGGCAGGGGTGCCCGAGCATCCTCTCCCCTGGCAGCAGCCCAGCCTCCTGGGTCCAGCCCCGGGGCTGCGTGGGGTGCTGTGCCAGGGGTGCGGCAGCAGCAGGACCCCAGCACCCCACCCCCCGGCTGGGCTGGTCCTTCCCCTCCTGCGCTCCCTGCCCAGCGCCAGTCCCCTGAATGCTCCATTTGAAGCTAATTCCGGCTGAAATCTGGTTTGCTTTCCAACGTTGCTGCTTTAAATTGGAGAGATTGACCTTGTAGCAGGAGGTGACATGCAGATGCACATCAGCAGCCGCCAGAGCGGGCGGCGGGGGCCGGGGGGTGCCCAGCCGCCTCGGGGACAGGCCAACTATTTTATGAGTAATTTAATATCTGGAACACAGACTTTTCATTCCCAGAGATCTGCTGGGGAAAGAAAGAGCCTTTCTGCAGCCCCGAAAAGGCTGTTCCTCATAAGGAGGCAGAGCAGAAAATAAGGGCCTGGGACTTAACTCCTCAGTGGCCAGAGCAGAGCAGAGCCTCCGCAGCTCCCAGTCCTTGCAGAGGGGCCAGGAAAAGCAGGAATTCCCAGTGCAGCTCCAAGTGGGAGACAAGCCAGCCTTCGTAGGAGAAAAGATTGCTCCTTCCCATTCAAATTCAAATCCAAGACTGAGTGAGGATGGAGGAAACAAACCAAAGCCCTGAGGTTAGATTTGGGATAGGAGGTGGTATCTGAACTCCCTTCCCAGTCTCAGGCTGGTTCCTGCTGAATCAAACTCCACGAGTCCCACTCAGGCTGCAACCAGTCCCATCCTCCTCCTCCCCACCCAGGGGATCCATGTGGGGAGCTCCTGTCCTGATGAACACAAAGCAACCATGGGTCCCTCAGTCTCCACCCAACCCGAGTTGGCCCCACTGGTGTCTGAACCCCCACCCAAGCCAAGCCTGGTGCAGTGCCCCAGTGACACCCTTGCCCAGATCATACCAGCATCGTGGCGCAGCACTGGACGCGTGCAGGGTTTCCCATATGCCTCCTGCTTGATTTTATGGTTTGAGGAATGGGAGGGAAGGAAGAACACGAAAAAATGCAGCATCTTGCCACGCAGCCCTGCCCAAGGGCAGAGAAGGTGGAGAGCAGCCACCAGCTTGGCAGCAGCGACCATGCCTGGGTGCCGGGAGGCCGGAGGGAAGGAAATGCTGACAGGCTGTGCAGGAGGGAGCTGCTGGCAGCAGGAAAGCATCCCTGCACCCTGGAGCAACACCCTGAGCTGTGTGGGAGAAGGGCGGTTTGGCAGGGCTTGCGGGGGGCGCTGCACGGCGTGGCCTCCGGGAGACCCTGCCGGACAGCATGGCCGTGGCTGTACGCTGGCAGCAAGAGCCGGGGTCAACCAAGGATGGTTTAGGAGGGGCTCTTCCTTGGGGAGCAGGTGCTGGGGACGGACCGGGCTCAGCGCAAATGGATCAACGTCTTGGCAAGTGCCACTTCGTTTGCTAGTGATGTTAGACCAACCGTGGGACCCATATCTTACCGACAATCAGCACAACCGCGCTTTGATCTCTCCAGTTCAGCTTCACTTTCCATGAATACCAATAGGCACTGGGGTGTGTTCCACCACATCAGATCCTGCCAGAGTCCTGCTTACAGCTGGACTGGAACCTTGGCAAAGAGAAAACCCCAGCTAGACAATGTGGAGGGAAGCCACCATGTCATGTGAGTTCTGGCTGATCCCTCTTGCTGCGTGCCTTGAAATAGGAAGATTTTATTTGAAAATCCTGACAGCTCTCTACCGGTGGCTTTGCACGTCAATGGGCTTGCTCCAATTGAGCTTTGGACCAAACCGGTGCCTGCTTGCAGGGAGTCCCCAGAAAGTGACCTCAACACTTGCTGCTTTTTGGTGTCACCTTCACCTGGTACGTGACAGGGCAGGGTGCCCAGGTGGCACAACCGTGCTCCTGTCTCACCCAGCTCCCTGAGCCCCTGCAACCCCCGGCACTGAGAGACCAAACCCCCCCACAGCTGCTCAGCTGCAGCTTGGCAAAACCTCAAAACACCACCCGCCTCACTTTCTACCAGGGCATCCGCTGAGCATCTGGTGGCCTCTGCCTGGGCACATCCCGGACCTTGGTGCAGACCTGACTCTGCATTCGAGTGAAGCTCTATGGCTTCATTTTGGCTTGACCATGAGGCAGTGCTGCTGCTCCAGTTTAATCTGTGATGCCATTGAAATAAAAAGAAAAATCAAAAGGGACAGAAGAGAATCAGAATGTGCGTTGTCAGGGCAGATCTGCAGAGAGCACGCACAGAGCAGAGTGAGCGTGCACAGGGCGGGGTGAGTGTGCACAGTGTGAGCACGCCCAGAGCAGCGAGTATGTGCAGAGAGCAGGGTGAGTGTCCATGGGTGCACAGCACGAGCATGCACAGTGCAGGGTGAGTGTGCACGGGTGCACAGAGCAGCACGTTTGTGCACAGCACAGGGTGAGTGTGCACGGGTTCACAGAGCAGCACGTTTGTGCACAGCGCAGGGTGAGTGTGCACGGGTGCACAGAGCAGCACATTTGTGCACAGCACAGGGTGAGTGTGCACGGGGCAAGCGTGCACAGAGTGGCGGGAGGGAGCACAAGGACAGCACACACAGGGCATACACAGAGTACTGGGACAGCTCTGGCAGGTCCCAGGTGAGAACAAAACCTGCAAATCTATTCAGTGGGTGCAGATGTGGTCAGGTTAAAGTTTGGTGAGTGGCAGGCACTCATGGGTAAGATGTAAAGAATTAATTAAAGCTACAAGCTGGTCCTTCAGACAGTGAACCTGGAGCTTCCCTTGTCCAGCCTCTTCATCACCAGGCTGCACCCAACCCTGCAGCAGGTTTCTCTGCAACTCCCCTGTTACTGGTTGTGTTGTTCCAAGATTTCTTTGGTTTGTATGGAATAATTAATTACGTACCGGAGTGCAGGGCAGGGCTGTGATGGGGTTTGATTTTTCTTGGTCTGGCTCTGAGCACCACTGGAAGAACTGCAGGGTGATGTAGCATGGCCCATCGCCCTCCCCAGCTGCTCATGGTCCTCTGGGACCCTTATCTCATCCGTTTTGGGTACCTGAGGGGTACAGGGCAGCAGGGAGCTGCCGTCCCATGGAGCTAAAGCCTGGGGAGGCATTGCCAGGCACTGGCTGAGACCCACGGGAGGAAGCAATGCTCTGTGCACCTCTGTTTTCTGGCTGCGTAAGCATGGTGAGCTGCACTTTAGAGACAGTTGGTACCTGCACGGCCCTCAGGCCCTCTCCAGGTACAGCCAAGACCCTAGAAACCCCTGCGGCTTGTGCTGGTGTTAGGCCAGGCATACATTTTAAAAATAAAACCAGCTCCACTCCAGGGGGGTCCTGACAAAGACCTTTTCAAAAGTCAAAAATGATTAGATCAATTACTAGGAAAGGCAGAAAGCTTCAACTTGCTGTCCGTCAGCATCCCAGATCCCTTCCCACAAACCTTGCCCTTGCCCCTGCCTGTCCCATTGCGCGGGGTCACCCCATGCCAGAGGAGGGACTTTGCATTTTTCGGCATTAAATGTCAGCAGGCTCCTGCCAGCTCCGTTCCCAGACTGTCAGGGCTCTCTGAATGGCAGCCCTGTCCTCCAGTGTATCAACTGCTCCTTGGTTTGGGGTCTCCTGCAGACCTGCCAAGGGTCCGGGAGGCTTAGCTGGCTGCCCAGCCTCTGGTTTGGGGGTCAGATACCCACTCTTTTTCTCCACCTGCCCTGCTGACCCCATTTTATTTGGGATGCTGCGTCTCTAGCTGCAAAATGGCCAGAGCATTGCAGCTGCATTTTAAAAGCAGCCCAGTGCTCCTGCCCAGGGAGGGCTTTGGGATGTAACACCAAACATCTCTGCTCCGACTTTCTGACAGGACGCGGAGTCTGTGGACACAGGGTGGCTGCACCCCTGGGGGCCGAAGCCACAGATTTTGCTGGGGCAAGGAGCAAGTGGTGAGGTGACCGGACAAAGCATTAACCCAGGGCTGCAAGAGGTGGCACTAATCCTGCCCAGTGCCTCCTCCCAGATCTTAGGGGCAAAGCAGAGCTGAGCTTCAGCCTTCTGCCTGGTGCCTGCAAGCTTTGCTGATGGGAAGGGATGCTCCAGCCAGCAAGGTGGGGCTGATCCAGCCCCTGGTGCCACCTGCCAGCAAATCCTCCTGGGCAGGGGCTGGAGCCTCCAGCACAGCCACCCAGAGCCGGGGGGCCCTGGACCCATGAGGAGGAGGCCCGAGGGCTCAGTGAGGATGCTTCCTAAAAGCCAGCCCACATCCCAGTCCCCCCCATCCCCTCCCAGACCCTTTATCATCCCCATCCCCTTCAGCCGGCCCCTTTCAAATCCCAGATCCTGTAGAGAACCATTACTGAATGTAGTTTGTCTCGACATTGCCATTGTACCACCATTTCCCACCACCCAGATGGTCATGCCCTCATGGTCTGCAGGCAAAACAACACCATGCACCTGCACGAGGCCCAAGGCGCGAAAAAGGTAGAAGGCATCCAAAGGAGACAGCACGTATGGCACGAACTGCACGTGCGCCAGTGCGATCTGCGCGTGAGCGAGGGACCCCAGCCCCTGTAAAAGGAGGGTGTGCGGTCCAACAGGGGGGCTCTTCCCTGTCTTCGTCCCTCCCCTTCGGACCCCTCGGAACCCGCCTCGTCGAAGTCAGCATCGCGTGGACTGAACCTGGAGCAGCAGACGGGGGCGCCGGAGCGTCGACTGCGCCACAGGCGGAGGCGCCAGAACATCGCTGGACCGGGGCGGTGGTAGCTAGTCCTCTCCTTCTATCTCTCTCGTTCACCCCGTTCTCCCTGACGTAAACCCGCTCCCTTTCTAGCTCTCCTTTTCTCTCATCCCTCTTTTTTCCCTCTTTTTTCCTCAGTTCTTCCCCTTTGCCTTTCCCCATTCACCTCCTCTGTTACCTTCTCACATGGTTCCCTCCTTCCCCTGCGTCAAAAATAAAGTTGAAAGGTTGTACGACATTTGACCGGATTTAGTGTCTTAATCTCGTCCTTGGGATCGTATCAAAACCTCCCTGACATTGGATTGGGACAGATCCCCACAAAAAGTCTCCTACATCCTGGGCACCCTGTACGCCCTCACAGCTTCACACCCTGCAGCGCTTGGTACCACCTACTACAGCTGGGCTGGGGGCTGTAGGCAACCCCCCACCCAGGTACAATGCTGGATTGTCACCTGCCCCAGGGACGGGGACATCCTGGGGTCCTCAGCTCTTATTCGTCTGGAGGTCCTTAGGTCCTTGGATCTCCAGGGGGGCTTGGCTGTGCTGTAGAACCTGCAGGTGCTGGTCCTCTGCTGGGGTCATGGGGCTGCTCTGGACCCTGCCCAGCTGCACCATGTGGGGCCATGTGCCCCACACCTCTTCCATCGGGGCGTCAAGCTCTGGCTTCCCCAGCTCATCTTCTCACAAGCCTTGACAAGCCCCTGTGGGTATTATTGTCACCACGACCCCAAAAACAAGGTCTAAGAAAGGTTGGCTTCCCCAGATCCCACCAGCCCCAGGGCTGTCCAGTACAGCACCATCTCCAGCATCTCCCCATCTACCACCAGTACCCAGTGGCCCCAATTTTCCCACTATGTTGCGTGTGCTGCCCCCCGCTAGACACCAGGCTTCCTCTCCATGTTCCCCTAACCCTGGGCTGGGACTTTCTCTGCATGGCTCTGGAAGGGGACACTTGGCATGGGCTGCAGCAGGAGCTGCATGGATTGCCCAGCTCTGCTCAGCAGTAATGACGTACTAACAAACAGGGGCCTCACCCAGGGGTGCGGGGTGGTATGCCCTGGGTATCTGAGTGTTATTCAGGGGGAAAGAGACAAACCCTAGGCAGGAAGGAACCAGCAGCACCAGGAGCTGCCATTTAATGTGCCAGACTGGAAGCAAGGGGCTTAGGGCACCAGATCTGGGGCAGAGAGTCTTTTCCAGGGGGGTCCTCAGCCCTGCAGGGGCCGGCAGCAGGGGAAGGGCTGCGGGGCGGCACTGCCAGAGGGCTAAGCATCAGGGAAGATCAAGAAGCCAGAGAAGATGCTGTCAGACCCTTCGATCCCCACCAGGGAGTTCTTCTCTGTTGGCTCCAGCCAGACGGACTCGTTCTCTGCCATCTTGAGCACCACCCCCCCTGTGGTGACCTGGTAGCTGCTGTGCACGTAGTCGCAGAACGTCACCACCTTCTCACCCCTGCTGCCACCCCGGCCCTTTTTCACACTGAGGCACAGGTTGGCCCTAGAGGTGACGTGGTAGGTGAAGTAGTAGATGCCAGGGACCCGGCAGGTGAAGCGGCCGTACCGGTTCTCGTAGTGACCGTTCGCATTGGTTATGATGCGGTCAAAGCGGACGGGCTGCTCCCGGCGTGGGTAGGTGCTGACGGTCCTGACAGCGGAGAAGGCGGACTTGAGGGTGGCCTTGTAGTCACCAGAGTCCCCCTTAGGGCCAGGGGGTCCCATGGGACCTGGTAATCCCTTTGAACCTGGGGGGCCCTTGGGGCCAACCTTCCCAGGGTACCCCGGCATTCCTGGGTCTCCTTTCTCCCCCAAATCTGCTTCGTGCTCCACCTGGCCAGGGGGACCTGGAAAGTGGGAGGAAGAGTTGTGGTCACAGCTGAGCCCCATGGGTCCGTAGAGGGAGCAGTGGGAAGGAAAGCGCTGGTACCCGTGCTGGGGTGTGGGTCAGCAGAGACCCCCACTCATCCGGCAGGTATGACACCCCCTGCACTCGCCCTCCTCAGGTCCCTCAAGGTGCTCCAGTCTGCCCAGCCCGTTCTGTCCCCCAGCATCACCCCCACCTGATAACACCTGAAGGGGACCGGTGGAAAATGGATGGCTTTCCCAAGACCACACACTTGGCACAGTACCTGGGTCGGGGCCACCCCCAGTATCAATACAGGCTGGGGATGAAGGGACGGGGAGCAGCCCTGCCGAGAGGGGCTTGGGAGTACTGGGGGATGAAAAGCTGGACGTGAGCTGGCAAGGTGCGCAGGCAGCCCAGAAGCCAACCCTGTCCTGGGCTGCATCAGAAGAAGCATGGCCTGCAGGTCGAAGGAGGTGATTCTGCCCCTTGGTCTTGCTCTGGTGAGACCTCACCTGGAGCCCTGCATCCAGCTTGGGGGTCCCCAGCATAGGACAAACAGGGACCTGCTGGAGTGGGGCCAGAGGAGGCCACAAAAATGCTCTGAGGGCTGGAGCCCTTCTCCTACAGGGACAAGCTGGGGGAGTTGGGGTTGTTCAGCCTGGAGAAGAGAAGGCTGCGGGGAGACCTGATTGCAGCCATTCAGTGCTTAAAGGGGGCCTATAGGAAAGATGGGGACAATCTTTTTAGTAGGGCCAGTTGGGACAGGACAAGGGGGGGTGGTTTTAAACTAAAAGAGGGGAGATTTAGACTGGATATAAGGAAGAAATTTTTTACAATGAGGGTGGTGGAACACTGGAACAGGTTGGATGGGGCTCTGACCCACCTGATGTTGAAGATGTCAGCGGGCATTGCAGGGGGTTGGACTAGATGGCCTCTAAAGGTCCCCGCCAACACAAGCTGTTCTATGAGTCTATGATTTTCCTGTTCTCAGTATTCACAGCAGGACGTTCTCCCCGCCTGCAGCCTCCTCCTTACCTCGCTCGCCCTTCAGGCCATTCTCCCCATCTCTGCCGTTGCTGCCGGGCTGTCCTGGTGCCCCTGGGATGCCTGGGATGAAGCCGTAGGTCTTGCAGAGCGTGGCACTTCCCGGCTGCACTCCGGCCAGGCAGATCAGCACTGCCCAGAGGGTCTGCATCTCCTGGAGCACAGGAGGATGTGGAGGGACTTGCTTTGGGCGGTGGGAGGGATGGGGAGGGCACTCTGAGCTGCTCTGGAGGGCCATGGCTAGAAGCACTTCTGGGTAGTACCATTGGGGAGGGAAAACATCCAGCTGCAGAGCCAAATCTGCTCTCCTGATGGCCTTGGAGGGACCAGCCCATTTGGGCGTGGGAGGGCTTGTCAGTCCCCACTTTATCTTACCAGTTTACAAGTGCCCAGAGCTTCAGCCACATGACTATCTGGGGACAGGTCAGCCTGTCCCAGAGGTCTGATGTCCAGCCTGGCCGTGCCACTGCCACTGACATGTGCTGCAGGTCCCTACTGTTCTGAGTCCCCACTGCTCCCTCAGAGGAGAAATTCTCCATCCCGTCCCGGACCACAACTCCAGGGTAAAATCCTTCCCCAGGCCAGAGCTGTTTCATCATCTGCAAGGGGAGAGCTCTCGCTTTCCACCGGCACATCTGAGGGACAGCTTTAGTCCTTGCAAATGGCAAAGAAATCCCCAAACTTGCCCTCCCAGCTCCTGCGGGTTCTCACTGTGCCCTGCCACGTGCCTGCTTCATCCCTGGAGCAGTTCTGTATCTACCCAGCCTTACCGGGACGGCCATCTGGGCTTCCAGTCCCTGGGGTCCCATCTCCCTTCTGCCCTCCCTGCATCCCACAGCTCAGCTCCGTCCCCCAGCGCCTGGTGCATGTGCATGGGAAAGCACTGGGCATTTGCAGGCTGTATCTGGACATCGCACCACCCCAGCCACACTCTCTGGCCTCAGGTGGACTTTCCCAGCACTGAAGCTCTGGTGTCAGTGGGGGAAGAGGCCAGTGGGTCGGATCCTCCAGCTGCAGCTGCTCTGGTTCAGATGTGGTGGGTACCAGGACTGATCCACAGGCTCCCAGCCCAGGCAGATGACAAAAGCATCTTGAGACAAGAGAGCACCTTTTGGACTGATGCTCAGTCCCTGATCACCCCTCTGGGCCTTTGCCCTCTCTCCTTTCCATCTCCCCCCTGCCTCCAGGTGGGGCAGGAGGGGTTGAGGTCCCACCAGGGATCTGCACCACCCAGAGCCCAGCAGCCCCTTCTCTCCTGCTGCAGCTAAGTGCAGTGATGCAGGGGGGGACTGGCACTCTGGTGCTGCCGGGTTCCCCGTGTGCTCCTGCCTGCAGCTGGGGCTCAGCCTCGCCAACTGCTTGCTCTTACCTTCAACATCTTGTTGCATGGACCGGGAGATGGAGCAGGACACACCAGCCTCCTGTTCGGGAATGACTATGGAGGGAAGCAGAAGTTTGCTGCAAGGGCTGTTGTGAAAGCATCTGGGCCACATCCCTTTTTTATCTTTAGCTCCTGCCTTTTCTTCAGTATCACTTTCATATCTGCCATGAATGCTGCCAGCTCAGCAGAACATGCCATCCCCAAATTACACCCTGGGGCCCCTCGGGCACACAGATCTGGCCCCAGGGAGCAGAGGGGTGGCCGCTCTGCCCTGCAGGGCCCCTGGGTCCTGCTTGGGTGTGCTTGCTATGGGGAACACTGCCGTGAGCTCCGGACATCTTTGGGGCAAGCCCTCAGGACTGCAGAAATGTGCATGCACTTAGCCAGCATCCCACCAGCTTCTCCATCCATACCCAGCTCTGCTGGGAGGTACTGGTGGACTCAGAGGATGCTACAGAGTCTCAGCATCCATCACCTTGAGTCTGTCCCCCAGGCTGTCCTAAATGTGGCGGATGGGAAGTGATTTCACCCCGTGGTAAAAGCATTTCCAGTCCTGCTTTCTGCTGCGGCATTGCAGAGGTGAAGCACGGGACATTCAGGGGAGTGACCTCTTTTTCCACTGTACAGTGTGTGCCACTGGGAGGAATCTCCATTGGGTTTTGGTGGTCTCTGTAGCCTCCGCAGCCATGAGCAACTTTGGTCTGTCCCTGGGAAGCCAGTGCTTCCCCTAGTCTGTCCCTGGTGAGGCTGGGACCCTGGGGATGTCCCAGCCAGCAGAGGCATGGCTCTGAGGTCTGCTGCGTGGTCTGTGGCCCTCTGCAACTGAGCTGCATCTACTTGGAGGGGAAGACCAGTATCAGGGCCCCTGCTTGGAGGGGTCTTGGTCCCCCTCTAGCTGGAGGCCGTATGCATGGGCATGGGAACCGTCCCCTTCCTGCAGTCAGTGCAGCTGGGGGTCCTGCCCCACTGAGCAAAGCCAGGGGTGTGAATGGTGTGTGATGCCCCCTGATGCTGAGCTCCCTGACACTGAGCTGTGATGCTCCCTGATGCTGAGCACGGTCGAGCCAGCCAAGGCTTGGGGACATTCTGGTGCCACATGGACGCCCAGATGCCGTCACCCCTGCACAGGCAGGCATGCACGCCATATCCATCCTGCCACACGTGGGCTCCACTGCAGAAAGGCGAAACATGGAGGAAAAAGCACGCGGGGCCAGGTGCACTGGGGAGGGTTTTATTGAGACTTTCCACAGCCGGGTCATAGCAAAGGAGCTGCTGCTCCAGGATACCTGGCTGTCCCTGGTGCAACCCAGGTGGGAAGGGGAGAGATGCAGAGAGACCTCTGGCTCTGGCAGCAGCAGGTAATGTGGGGTTATCAGGGCAGATGCACGTGGCAGTGCCAGACAGACCCTGGGGGCTTGGCACTGACACCCTGGGTGCAGATGCATCCAGACGTGCCTGTTCCCCCTGTTTGGTGGCTGCCTGCTCTCAGTCCCCAGGTCGGGGGGTTGTGTCTGGGAGCTGGGCTGACCCCCTCACTGGGGCTTCCCACCCAGCAGAGAAACCTGGAGCATCAGCAACAGCCTGGTGGTGAGCAGCAGCTTTTGCAGGACAGGGTGAAGAGGTTGGCGTGCTGGGGTGGGCTCTGGTTGTCCTCTAGTCCGGGAAGAGCAGGAACCCTGAGAATACGCTGTTGGAGTTGCTGATGCCCACCATGCCATTGTAGTCATTCACCCCCAGCCAGACCTGGTTCCCAGCCCCCAGGTGGAGGAGGATCCCACCGGAGCTGACCTGCATGGTGTTTGTGTTGTGGTCGCAGAAGCTGGCCATCTTGCTCTCGTTCTTGTACAGGATGACGCAGAGGTTGGCTGTCTGCGAGCTGTGGAAGACGAAGTAGTAGAGGCCGGGAAGCTTGCAGGTGAACTTGCCCGTGGTGGTGTTGTAGTCGTTGTTGGTGTTGGTGATGACATGGTCGAACACCACAGGTACATTCTTCAAGGGGTGCTCACTGGTCTGCCTCATCACTGAGAATGCTGACTGGTGCTTCTGCTTGTAGCTGCCTGGCATACCCGGCTCTCCGGCCATGCCCATCACCCCAGGGTCTCCAGGGGGACCAGGGGGACCCATGGGGCCATTCTTGCCTGGGAAGCCAGGGATACCTGATTCCCCTTTCATGCCCTTGGGCCCTCGTGTTGCAGGAGTGGCTGGGATGCCTGTGGGGTGGTGGGGAGTAAAAGAGTTAGCGTCAATGTCAGGGTGTGGGGAGAGGCTCCTCCAGCCCCTTCCCTCGGCCAGGAGAGGGCTGGTGCCTCTCTCCAGCCTCCTCTCCTCCTGCCCTGTCCGCGGAGGATGCTCTCCTTGGCTTGCAGACCAAGGCAGACTGGCCACAGAGGGCTTGGTGGCCCCTTTCAATGGGCCGCAGGTTCCCCTCCTTGCTCACTCACCTGGCTCGCCTTTGGCTCCCTTCAGCCCATCCCGGCCATCCTTGCCCGGCACACCTGGCATGCCTGGCAGGCCGGGAGCCCCATAGCACTTGTGAGGGGCATCTGTGGCCAGAGCAGATCCCAGATTCAGGAGTAGGAGGGCGAGGGTGAGATGGAGTTGCTCGCCACAGCTCTGCCCCATTTTGGTGCTCTGGAGCATGGAAAAGGAAAGAAAGTGCTGGGGTGAGAGGCCATGGCTATGGAGGTACTGTGCACTGGCCATGCCCCCAGTGTACCCCCATACCCATTGCCAGGTGGTGGGGAGCTGAGTATGTGGAGACAGACCCCGGTCTCATCACCACCCCCAGGGCAGCACCTGATGGCACAAGGAGGGTTGGGCTTTCAGTCTGGATGGAGCCACGAGGTCTTGCTGTACCCATGGCTAGCCCCAAGCTCTCCTGGCCCAAGGTCCTGAACCCCCTGCACATGCGTATGCCACTGCAGAGCTTTGCACCGTGCTGCACTGAGGCTGGAGCTGCCTGGACCCAGCTGATCTCGCCCCTTCTCCAGCAGCAGCCTGACTTCCCTGGCTCTGTCTGTCACCATCAAGCCCTCCATCAGCTGTGGATCTCCCAGGACAGTGCCTGGCCCAGGGGACTGGGTCTTCCCGGAGCAAGGTCAAGTGTGCAGCCCCCCATGACATCTGTGCATCCTGGCAGTGCCTCTGCCTCCTTCTCCTCCTCCTCTCACATAGCCCAGCACTGTGCTGTGCTGCCGGACCCCCAGTCCCCATGCAGCCCACCCCAAGGAGATGGACCCTGCAGCACCTCTTACCTCTGGTGGGGGGAGCAGGGCACAGGGTCCTGCACTGCTGAGCCCTCTGGCTGTTGTGGGCACAGCTCGGTGTGGCTCACTCTCTGTGACTCCCTCCTGAAGGAAGTCACGGAGTTAGGGAAGGGCCCTTGGGGACCCAGAACCCCCATCTGGCCCCCAGCTGACTTTCACATCCTCCTGCTTGATTGCTTCCTCTGAGCAAGCACTTCCCCGGCTGCCCAGCGAGACCTGTGCTCGTGCCACTGCAGCAGCAGGGGCTGGAAGGACAGAGGTGGGATGAGCGTCTGGCAAAGGGTGTGCTGCAAGCCTTCCATCCACCATGGCGAGCATCGCTCTGCAAATTGCTTGTTTTTCCCCCATCCTTAACTCATTTCCAAGCAGAAGGGCAGCAAGCGGATAGGGAGCAGACCCTCACACCATTTGTGCAGCAATGGCCTGGTGCAAGGCCATCTCCTGGCCCTGAAGGGAGGTGCTGCACCCCCAGGCAATGGGACTGAAGGACGTTTCTCCTTGCGGGTTGCTGTCCTGCGGGATGGCTGTCCCCTCTGCACCCTGTGCTCCACCAGCTCTGCTGGGTGCTGAATGCTCCGGGGCCCCACCACCCCTGGTCGGGGTGCTGTGCCTTGCAGGTGACCTGGCCTCCTCCTCACTGCTCCAGGAATGGAGACATTTGACTGCCCAGCGTGTGTGGAGCATCTCCTCCGAGCAGCAGTCTCAGGGCATGGCACCTGCATGGCTTCCCTGATGCTTTCTGGCCACCTGACACATGCCCAGCCTGCCCTCCTCCCAGTGCTCTCACCCAAGCTGAAAAGAGAAGAGCATCATCCTGGAACCCCACCGCGACCATCCCACAACCCCATCAGTCACCCTGATGTCCCTGTCCTTCCCTGCTGGAAGGCTGGAGGGCCACAACCCCTTCCTGGGAGAGTTTGGGTACCTACAGAGGACTGTGTGGGTGAGGTGCATGATCCGTACTCACCCCTGTACAGGTCAGGTAGCTTGGACTCATCCAGAGGAGGACACACATAAGCCAGCCCCAGAGATGTCCCATTCCTGCAAATGCCAGCTCTACTTGCGCGCTCAGTTCCCTCCTGTCCTTCTGCCTTTGCAGCTGGGGTCTGTGCTTGGCCAGGGGCAAACTGGGATTGCTTCTCTCCCTGGGCAGCTTAGGAAGAGGCCCAGGACATGGATGGTTTGGGGAAGACGCGTGAATAGGAAAGAAAACCCAAGTGGCCGTCTTGGAAGAAGGGTTTATTTATACTGAAGGGGAGGCTGTGAGAGGCAGAAGTGGCCTGGCGCCAGAAGGGCGTTTGCGATGGTTAATGTAGCAGAAGCAGGGGCACGCAGTGATTTCCCACTCAGGAATCTTTATTCCTACAGCTGGCCAACAGCCCCAGTGAAGACCGGTCCCCTCCGGTGTGGGGTCTGAGCACCCAGGAGCAGAGCGAGCTGCTGAGGCCAGCAGTCCTCTGCCTCTAGAATGGAGCGGGCAGGAGCAGCACGGAGGTAACTGCTGGCAGGGGTCTCGCTGCTGCAGCGGTGACCCACAGCCCAGCCACACTGTGACACTGGCGGGAGCACTGGACCTGTCGGTGGCTCAGTTTGGGGCCATCCTGGTTTGCTGTGGTACTAAACCATCCCACACACTCACAGGGGGGAAAATACACGCAGACACACACACCGCAATGCTCTGGGGCTAAGTGGGTCTGGACTGGTGGTCCATCAGCCCATCTGCGGGAAGAGCATGAAGCCACTGAAGACGCTGTCTGCCTCGGAGCCGCTATAAATCGTGCTGCTCCTGGCAGGGTCGGTGCTCACGGAGACCCGGTCGCCCTCGGACAGGCTGAGCACGCTGCTGCCCGAGTTCACCTGCAGGATGTCGCGGCTGTTGTGGTCGCAGAAGCTGACCACGGGCTCCCTGTTCTTGGTGATGCTTAGGCAGAGGTCCCCGATGGAGACCACCTGGTAGGCGAAGTAGTAGAGCCCGGGGATGCGGCAGGTGAACTCCCCTGTCTGGGGACTGTAGGAGTTCTCCTGGTTGGTGATGATGTTGTCAAACACCACAGTCCTGCCCGTGGACCGTGGGGACTTCCGTGAGGCGGAGAAGGCAGGACGCGGCTGCTCCAGGATGTTGCCAGCTTTCCCCTTTTGCCCCTTTGGCCCTGGCCGCCCTGGGGGCCCAGGGGGGCCCTGTGAGCCATGGTAGCCCTGGTTCCCTGGATTGCCAGGATGCCCTGGCTCTCCTGCATCCCCTTTGAGTCCCCGGATGCCCGTCCTCTGTGTTGATTTTCCTGTGGAGAGATGGTGAGGAGGAGCAGTTCATGCACGTCTGGCATCTCCCGAGCCGCTCCCACAGCCCGTGATGCTCCTACCAAGGAGCTCCCGTGCCACCCACACTGCACATTCCTGGCTCCCCCTTACCTGGCTCTCCCGTGTCACCCTTCTGCCCTGGTCTTCCGTTGAGGCCAGGGACTCCCGGGAAGCCATCCTTGCCGTCTGGTGCCTTACACACCTCCACTTCCAGCAGGGCCATGCCCAGCACTGCTGCCAGGGTGCTGGTCACCAGCCAAAGCCCGGGTTGCATCCTGCTGTCCTACAAGCACAGGGGTGGGGGAACTGGGGATGGATGCAAGCACACGGCAAACACACAGATGCCCCTTGGATACAGACATGCAAGTGCTCTCATCAGAACTACCCGTGTGTTGTCCTGTACAGACAGCCGGACACCACGTGCGATGGTGAAGATAACTTCATGGAAGGATTTTGAAGCTGTTTCATTGCATGAGTTGAAATCATTGGTGTTACTGAAAATTTCTGACGTGCCCATGGCAGGACTTTGGGACTGGGGAGCCCAGGACTTTTTGTATCAGGAATGGCATGGCCAGCAGGAGCAGGGCAGTGACTGTGCCCCTGCCCTGGGCACTGGTGAGGCCGCCCCTCTAATGCTGGGGTCAGGGTTGGGCCCCTCACTCCCAGAAGGACATGGAGGGGCTGGAGAGTGTCCAGAGAAGGGCGACGAAGCTGGGGAGGGGTCTGGAGCCCAAGGCTGCTGGGGAGCGGCTGGGGGAGCTGGGGGTGTTCAGCCTGGCGCAGAGGAGGCTGAGGGGAGCCCTCATCGCTCCCTACAACTGCCTGACAGGAGGGGGGAGCCGGGGGGGTCAGGGTCTGCTCCCAGGGAACGGGCGATGGGATGAGGGGAAGCGGCCTCAAGTTGTGCCAGGGCAGGGTTAGGTTGGACACTGGGAAAAATTCCTTCCCCGAAAGGGCTGTCAGGCACTGGAAGGGGCTGCCCAGGGAAGGGGTTGAGTCCCCATCCCTGGGGGGATTTAAAAGCCGGGCAGATGAGGTGCTTAGGGACAGGGTTTAGTGGTAGGATGGTAGGGTTAGGGGAACGGTTGGGCTTGATGATCTTAAAGGGCTTTTCCAGCCTAAATGATTCGGTGATTCCATGGTTCTAGGACATGGAGCACAGCATAACCCGTTTGGTGCCTGTCCCGGGGATGGGTGGTCACACATCAGGTGCGTGCAGAGTATGCTTCTTCCAGTGTTGGGGGAGCCAAGCATGGGTGTGTGGGGCAGTGGTCCCATGGACTGGAGAGCACAAGTGAGGAAGGGGTGCAGAGACACAAGAGGAGAGGGATAAACAGGAGAGGGATAAACAGGCAAAAGGGGTCCAGATCTGCAACATGCAGAGCTGGGAAAGAGGAGGGAGGTCCAGAGCACTCAGACCTACCCCAAAACCTGGGGTACTCAGCCTGTGACAAGCCTGTGGAGCCCAGTGATGTCCACAGCCACGTGGAGCAAGGACAGATTCCTGCAGCCCCCTCCCCCCCACCCCCCCATCATCTTCTCGCCCTTTTCCTACTTTAAACCCTTGTGGAAGGGGGAAGTGAAGAAAGCAGGGGGACAGGGAGCAAGGACTGGAGAGCAGTGGCAGATGAGGAATGTGTCCCCAGCCATTTGGGATGACTTACCTCCTCACTGGGGGTGAAGACGGACCAGTCTGATCAGCAGCTCTGTTTGCTGGAACCTCTTCCTCGGGAGCAGGGAGGAAGAGGAGATGGTGGTGGGGGGATGTACTTGCATGCATGGTGGTTTTCCTGGTTGGGGAAGAGAAGTGCCAAGTTTCGCTTTCTTTGCATGAGGGAGAAACTTGTTCCCCTTTCTGTGCTTGATCCTGGCAGTGCTGGTCACAGCCAGGGAACAGCTTGGTCAGCAGAAGCGCAGGGCTGCAGGGTTCCCAGCCTGCCCAGCAGCACAGTCCCCACAGTGGGGACTGGTGGTGGCTGGGCACAGAGCAACACAAAGTTGGAGGGTGCCCAAAGGCATGGCACAGCTCTGTCGCTGCAGGAGGGGAAAGGCCATGTCAGCCCTAGGTGGCACGGCCATCCAAGGGATGCCTGATGGGGCCCAGGGTTGACTCTTGATGACTCCTGGACTGGACGATGGGCAGAGCCTGGCTGTCACTGGTACCCAGCCTGGTCACTGCTGCTGGGGGCCAACCTTCCAGGTGCCCCCCTTGGCACGGCACCCAGAAAAGGCGCTGTTAGTGTCTATGTGGCTCAGCAGGGCTCGAGTGTGCTTGGTGAGACATCTCCTTCCCACTGCTCTTGCTTCAGTGGTTTGGGGACCTTGTCTCTGTAGCAGAGCAGGAGAAGATGGGGTCTCTGGCACCTTGGTTGCTTCTGGTCCCCCTGGAGTGGCTGTGCCTTGCACCAGCCAGATCTGGGCAACTCCAGGAGCTGTGCATAGCCTGACCCAGACCTGCAAAATAAAAAAGCCAATGCCTCACACCACCGAGTCCAGAGAATGTGCCCAGGGATACACATTCATCTCTGCCACAGAAGAGGCCAAAAATACCACCAGTACCCAAGCCCCACTACAGCGGTGAGCAGAGGGATGAGATGTGCAGCAATGACCTTAGCAGGTGAACCTGCCGAGGTCCACCCCGTCCTTGGGACCCTGGGCACCAGCCAGGTCACCCCATGGGGAAACGCAGTGGGTGGCTTGGAAAGGCTTTCTGGTCCATACCCACCTGGAGTCTCCTTTTGGGAGTCCCGTGGCAGCTGCGCTGACCTGCATGAGAAAGCAGTGCTGGGGTCCTCAGAGCAAACACAGGCACAGCTGGAGCTCCGGGGGGGATGGTCAAGGAAAGAGGATGGTTGCAGGCCCAGATCAGGGTGGTCCCAAGGCCAGGGGGGTGGTAACCTCCCCATTCCTCCACCCACTGCCTCCAGCGCTCTCAGGGAAGCTGTGGTGTTGTTCCCCAAACAGCTGAAAATGGGAATGACTGGTGTGAAACCAAAAGTCAGCCCCAGAGACCCTTGCCAGACAAAACTTCACTCCCCAGTGCATCTCCATTAGTAATTACCTTTGGAGATCTGTCACTGAGCTGGTCTTTAATTCATTGAATATATGCCCTCTTAATGCAATATAATACACATTTTTAATCAACATGTCACCCCATAATAAATCGGATGCCCAGAAGAAATGCAATTTTATCCTATCAGCAGAGTTCCTCTATCAACCAGAGCTGTAGTTGTGTCAAGAAAAGATGACAGGTGAGTTTGAAAAGACCTACCTTCCACAAAACGGGCTTTCTGGGCAGTAATTGTATTTCTGCCCTATTGCCCTTTCTTAGTATACAGCCAAAATGAGAGCACTCCATCATTCCATCCAGGACTGATCTATGGCTGTGTCCTGGTGCTCCTTTGTCCCTGACTGTCCCCTTAACCCCATTTAAATGCTGAGTTACAGGGGGCTGGTTACGGGTTTCCAGCATCTCCTGGAAGGTGGTGTTGGTCCAGGTGGCACCTCCTCCAGGTCCTTGAAACTGCCGAGCCGTGCTTAGCCCCACTCACTTGACTTTCAGTCTTGCAGCGTTCAAGCCAAGCCTTCCTCTCCCATCCTCTGAGCATCTCCTCCTCCTCCTCCTGATCTGGAGCTGGGACAGCAGCAGCCCCGGAGTTTGGCCGGCTGTGGGGAGCCGTGGATGAGCACTGCACAGCTTCATCCCAGAGGCTGCTGCAGGCCATATCCCCCGGCACAAAGATCCCTCCATCCTGGCACCCTCCCCCTTCCCTGTCCCCTTCCCTGTCCCCTGCCCTCCCCTCCCCTCCCCTCCCGTCCCTGCAGGGCCGTGAGCTGCCAGGCGGTGGCACTGCTGTCGCGGCGATGCTCGGTGTCACCGGCCCAGCAGCGCCCCCCCCCCGCCTCCTCCTCCTCCGGCAGCAGCGGCGGGCGCTGCCCCGGCGCCCTCCCCGGCAGAGCCGGCGCCCGGGCCCCCCCGCGCCCCCCCAGCCCCCCGTTTGGGCGCCGTCCCCGAGATGGGGGCAGCCGGGCGCCCCCAGGCCGAGCGAGGGCCCCGCAGCGGGGCCGGGTCCCACCGGCACCGTCCCCGCAGGCTGCAGCGTGGGGAAGGGGCAAGGACGGCGGAGGGGACCCCGGGCGAGCCGGAAGGGGGCCGAGGCCCGGGCAGGGGGAAGGGGGGTCACGCTGGAGCGGCGGAGGCCGCAGGCGCTCCGCACAGCCCGGGCGGCGCCAAAACCCGCCCCGAAGAGGAGCGCCCGGGCCTGGGGGAACCCGGCCCCTCTGGCGAGCACCCGCGCCCCTCCGGGCGCCCGTCGCGGCCTCCCGGCTCCGCTGCAGGCCCGGCGGTCCCGCTGGGTTCGACCCCGAGCAGCCCTCGCCCCTCGGGACGGGCCATGGGCAGCGCCTTCGCCTCCCCGCGGCCCGCCCAGCCGTCGGGGCCGGGCAGGAGAGGCCACTGCCAGCCCAGCCCGGCGGCCCTTCCTGGGCGCCCCTGCGAAGCCTCCTCCCCCCGCCCCCGGCGCCCGCAGGCACGCACGAGCTGCCTGACAGCGGGCGGCAGGCAGGGCTGCTCCTCCGCCGCCTTCCCTGCTGGGCGGCCCCTGGGGTGCCGAGCGGTGACAGGCGGTGACAGGCAGGAGCTGCCAGAGGAGGAGAAATCAGGTGGCGAACACGCACCCGTCACTGTGCGGAGACAGCGACAAGGGCGGCTGAGGGATCAGCGCTGGCAGGCACTGCACTTACGGCTGCCGCCCGCCACCAGCACCCCGGTCTGCCCCCCCCCCCCATCAGGAGGTCATGGATCACAGATCACAGAATCACCGAATCGTTGAGGCTGGAAAAGCCCAACCGTTCCCCTAACCCTGCCATCCCACCACGAAACCCTAAGCACCTCCTCTGCCTGGCTTTTAAATCCCCCCAGGGATGGGGACTCGACCCCTTCCCTGGGCAGCCCCTTCCAGTGCCTGACAGCCCTTGCAGGGAAGGAATGTTTCCCAGTGTCCAGCTTAAACCTGCCCTGGCACAACTTGAGGCCATTTCCCCTCGTCCCATTGCCTGTTCCCAGGGAGGTCAGGACAGCCCAGAGCCTCCGTGCTTCAGCAGTCACCGCTGGCTTGACGATGCCCGAAGAACCACACAAACTGATTTCGCAACTGCTGAGCTGACCCAGCCCAAAATGCTCAACCGGTGCCTCCGACTGCCAGGTAAACTTCTCGCGCAATGCAAGGGTGCTTGCATGAATTCTGAAGTCTCCCAGGCTTCCATTAACGAAACAAGAAGCTGGGATGGTTTATGTGCCCTGGAAGAATTTCCTGAGACATCAGCTGAGAATTGGGCTGAAGGGCCCTTGCCGTGCGATGTCTAACACAGTTCCATTGCTGTCCCAAGGGGATGTGCTATTCCTATGGCAGACGCTTACACAGAGCAAGTGTGAGGAGCCAAGACAGGTATGGGGTTTAAAAGCCAGGATTTCACGCTCCAGCCCTTGCTCACCATCTCCTGGTGTTGACGTGCATCCCTGCCAGCTCATGGGATGAGGGGAGATGGATAAACGCTAAGCAGCCCTGGGCAATGCTGGGAAGGCTTGTCCCATCCTCCCTCCTCTTGCTCTCTGTTAAGAAGGACAGGGCTGGTTGCAAGTTGACATCTATCGGTTAATTTGGCTGATTGTTTCCCATTCTTTAACTTATCCGTTATTTATTTATTCACTTGTGTAACGAGCAGTTCCGGATTGATCACTTTGGCATGCAAATGAGCTGCTCTAGTGCTTGTCACTGAAATTTGTAGATTGAGAGAGTTTGCAATCAAACACAGCCGGAATCGAGATGACAACATTTCAGGCAATAATAGCCGGGAGAAGACAGGAAGGATGTGCCATAAATAAGATGGGATCCGAGCGGGGTGCCCAGAGCGATGCTGACACCACGCCAGGAGCCCCAAGGCGTGCAACAGGAGCCCTGCTTTGCAGGGCCGGCTGTGCCTGGCCGGGCGGGTGCTGCTCTGCGCCTGTTCCCCCAGGGGAGGAGGGCAAACAGAGGAAGAAAAAGGCTTTGGGGGACCGGTAGGGTCTGGCCTGTGGCCCAGGGCTACTTTCACTGGCCTCTGAAGGGGCTGGTTATCCTAGCATGGCGAAAAGTGTGCAGGCACAGGACTATGGGCTACAAGGAGCACCTGGCCCATTGTATGGGATACGGGTTTGCTTGCCACCATGGCTCATGTTTGGCTTCTTCCCACCACTCAGGGCTCCTCAAAAGTCAATGGGTGCATTCAGGATGCAATTCTGTCCATCTTGAGGTCAGTAAGAGAGCTCACACAGGATTACTCTGCTCTGGTGAGACCTCACCTGGAGACCAGCTCTGGAGCCCTCAGCACAAGGAGGACATGGACCTGTTGGAGTGGGGCCAGAGGAGGCCACAAAAATGCTCTGAAGGCTGGAGCCCCTCTCCTATGAGGCCAGGCTGAGAGAGTTGAGGTTGTTCAGCCTGGAGAAGAGAAGGCTGCGGGGAGACCTGATTGCAGTCATTCAGTGCTTAAAGGGAGCCTGTAGGAAAGGTGGGGACAGACTTTTTAGCAGGGCTGGTTGTGACAGGACAAGGGGTGATGGTTTTAAACTAAACAGGGTAGGTTTAGACTGGATATAAGGAAGAAATTCTTTACAACATGGGTGGTGAAACACTGGCACCAGTTGCCCAGAGGGGTGGTGGAGACCCCATCCCTGGAAACATTCAAGGTCAGGCTGGACAGGGCTCTGAGCAACCTGGTCTGGTTGAAGATGTCCCTGCTCACTGCAGGGGGGTTGGACTGGGTGACCCTAGAGGTCCCTTCCAACCCAAAGCATTCCATGGTTCTATGATTCTATGATAAGTAAAACAGATCAAAGTGCCATAAGCCTTCCTGCAGTCATCAGGCACTGCGGCTGGGCTGCGGAGCAGGGAGCCTCTGCAAAGCCAGGGGAGAAGTGCCTGTACCGCTCCGTGGCAGGGCATAGCCGGACCAGAGTCCAGCCAGGAGAAAAGTGATGTGCAGCAGGCACAGTGCTGTGAATCCCAGCAGGGCTGGTGAAAGGAGCTCCAGGATCTCCCATCCAGCCTCTTGCTCAGGGCAGGACCGTTCCCAACGCCAGATCGGTGTGGCTGTGGCTTTGCTTGCCTAAGCCTTGAAACCCCCCAAGGACTGAGATCTCCCGTCGCTCTGGGGACCTATCTCAGGGCTGCTCAGGTGAAGAAGCATTTCCTAACATCCATCCCAAGCCTCTGAATGTCCGCTGTGTGACTGCCATCCCTTGTTCCATCGTTTGGCACCAGTGAGATGCATTTGGCTCTATCTTCCTTGCAATAGCTCCCGAGAAGCTGCAGCTGTGATTAGATCCCACCTCACCCTCCTCTTCACCTGACTAGCCACAGCCCAGCGGGGTGGCCTCCCCACTGCTGATCGTAAGGGTGAGTAATTTCCCTTGACCTTGGCCACAGTCCCGCTAGCACTTTATCTTATCTGTGGTTTGCTAGTGTTCAGCCTGGTGTCCCCTGCTCTCCACCCCACGCCTTTCCCCACCCCAGCAGTGAGCCCCCAGCCTGCTCACTCCATGGTGGTGCTTCTTGTAGGCCCAGAGGACAGAGTCCACAGTATCTCCTGAACAACCTCAAGGGTTGAAATGGCTTGAAAACTACAAAGCAACTGAAAAAAAAGACAAATCCTGATCTTTCCTTCCTCCACCTCTTGGCTTTATGCCATGGGCTCGGGAGGCAAGGCTCTGAGAGGCACCCCAGCCAGCATGAGATTCCCTTCCAGATCCAAAGCGATGGCCGTATTGGGGGGCAGGCACAGGGTTATCCTCCCTGGGCTTTGTGTTTTGATGCCTCAGTTCTGGGTATGTGAGGTTTGCACTCCTGGGTGACATCAGGCCATGGCAAGACCATCACAGACCCCTCCACCAGACAGGGATGTGCTCATCCCAGTGGAGTGGGGACCACTGTGCGCTCGTTTGCAAAGACCACGCTTTCCACTGGGCTGAGATGACCTTCATGGACCCCTCCTGCACCCTGTGCACAGCCATATCTTGACAGCTGCCAGAGCATTGCGTGCCCTTCCCAGGCTAATCTCCATGCCATGGTCTGGTTTTCCTGACATAATGCCTCAAAAATGGAGTGGAAGTTTCCTGCAGGTGAGTGTTAGTGCTAAGTGGGTCAGCGGCAGCTGGAGGTCCGTGCCGGCTGGAGACCATTACAACTCACTTCTATTACGACTCGCTTTCCACCGTGGCTTCTCCGGGAGCTCAGCTCCCCTCTAACTGACCTTGGCTGCCGGATCGATCCAAAGTTGCAAACTCACTTCTCACGTCCGCTCAATTTGGAGGGTGTCTGATTGCCGCTTCGGAGGCTCTGATTGCCTTTGCTTCTGGCCGGTGGAACCCCGGCGGGTGCCTCGCGGGCACCATTAGCCAACCTCCGGCTTAGCGGATTTGCCGACGAACATCCCAGACAAGCTGCAGCAACGCCGTGCAGAGCCAGGCCTGACGTTTTCAAGGCAGGAATGTATGGGGTGGGCTGGAGGTCGTGGTGCCTCCTTGTCCCTCTGGCCCCTGCTTGAGCTCTTCTGCAGCAGCAGGAAGGCTTTGATTTCGGTAGCGCTTGGGGCTCTGGTTGCCCAAGCAGGCAGCAACACCAGTATCCTCAGCCCTCCAGTGGTCCGCACACATACAGCATCCTCTCCAGCGGTTTCATTAGCTCGACAGCTCATTACCCTCCATTACCCTCTCTGCTTCTGCTCTGCTCCCTGTGAGCTCACTCTCCTCTTCCCAAGCACCTCCATCGCTTTCCAAGGAGGAGACAGCCCCTTCCCAGCTGGGGCAGAAGCTTTTCCACTTGCAGTGGCATCAACCGCTCAGGATGCCCTCCCGCAGGCGCTGCCTGAAGTCCTCTCCTTCCTCTCCGCAGGCAGAGGTCAAACCCGTGTCCTTGCTGCCAATTCAAACACAAGTTGATCAACATCGAAGGGGCAATGGCAGCCCTCGGCGAGTCTGTGTGGGAGGCGATCGCATGGCAGCCCCAGCGATGACTCCCTGGCCTGGAAGTTATTCTTCACTCGGACTCTTAATTTCAGAGCTGCAGTGAGGGATGGGAAGACTCCCAGCTTCTAATTAATTACTGAGTTCCCTGTAATTGATGCAATTTACTGCCAATGTGTCTGTTTTATTGCACTGTGGAGAAGGTCATTCTCTAACACTGTTTTTTCAAACACACAAGTGAGTGGCCATAAGCCATGCCCTGAAACTCATCTCCAAACTCCAACATGGGGGAAGTTTGCAGTGGGAGGCAGAATACGGCCGCGGCTCCATGCCCCATGCCTGTCACCAGAGACGTTCACCCAGGAGGTCCCTGGGGAACCACACACAGCACTGGAGGAATGCAACATGGTGGATGGCGGCTGCCCCTGGGCAGTGGGTCCTGGTCCTCTGGATCTGGGTCTGGTGAACACGGATGTCCCAACACGAGGATGAGCACAGGCCGGCACATCCAGGGCCCTACAGCTGGGCTTCATGCGGCATTTCACATTGCACAGACCAGTATTTTTACTTGCAGTTCAGATTCATCCTGTGACGGGACATATTCCTTTACATTGGTCTTCTTGAGGAGGTTTCAGGGGCCTCAGGATGGGCTGATCAGGCAGTGGGATTTCGAGGGAGCTCTAATCCTTCCAGCAATCCCTGAGCTTTTAAATTTAATTTATTTCAGGAAGCCAAACAGAGCCTCGCATTTGCCACAACCATACAAGATTAGCAGGTTATGTCTCCCACTCTGGGAAACCTCCCTAATCCCCAGAAAACCCATGTTGGTGGGACCATGCATCCCTGTCTCTTCTCAAGTGTCACCCGTCCCGCTCTGGCGTAGCATCCCCTGGGCAGGGCTGTATCCTTCCACCCAGAGCCATGCTGATGTGCCTCACTGGGGCTCAAGAGGGGATTTTACTGAGCCCTTCAAATTGTCTCACTCACTAATTAATGACTGGGTTTCAGTTTTGGAACATGCACTTAGATAAACTCAGAAGCGCATTTCATTAATCTTAATTAATGATTTAAATGAGAAGCGTCTGCTTGGGCCCTGTGATTGATGGCAATGCGCTGGCTGTATCACTGTGCTTTGGTCCCTTGGCATCCTTGGCTGTTCGGTGGGGATACGGGCACTGACCCTCCTTGCTCTCCCTCTGCCCGCTGCCTTCAGATCCAGCCTCGTCCCCTTTCTGGAAGGTTTTAGCTCAGTGCTTGATCAGAAAGCGAATGAGTGACAATTCATACCTTGTGCTAGACAGGATGTCTTCCCTGCATTTCAACTCGGCGTGTCTCTGGGCATGCAGCCACAGCAGCAGTGCATGCCAATAGCCAGGGCTGGTGGAACACAGGCTTTGCAGACCATTGAAGGGAAGCTCTGAGCAAACCAGGCAAGAAATTGCACTTCAGGCCCCTGCAAAGCACCATCCACGCCCCCGCAGGGCTTGGGCAGCCCGTGGGGCACAACGTGGGCTGCCCGCTATGCTCCTGAATGTGGCACCAAGAGCCTTCACCCAGCGCCGAGATGCTGAGGAAAGACGTTCCATTAGGTGCCCACACGTGGCTGTGAAATTGCTTGTGGAAACATGTATTAAGGGGGCAAAAGGACCTTCCTACACTGCCAAAAATCCGCTGCTGAGCCTGAACTTGGAGACGGGACCTTGCCTGCAGCCTGGACTGCAGTCTGTGTGCTGGAAGGGCTCTGCCCAAGGCGGTCCCTCCCACTATCCTGGCTCCCAGAGGGGTTAAGATAGCTGTATCTGTCACACTTAGAGATGAGAGTATGTGATAAAAGCTCACCTGCACACCCAGGAAGGAGCACAAAGAGGAATGCCTTGGGGGGTCCCCCAGGCTCATCACAGGAAAGCCATCAGCCCATCAGAGGCCAATCTCCGCCAGCCCCGAGGAGCACAGATGGGAACCCAGAGGACAGACTGATGAGGAACGACTGCCTTGTCTGGGACCCCTTTCAGGGCTGTCCCAGCAGAGCCCCACAGTCGAGGTGTGAAACCCACCAGCGTGAGTCACTGGGAGCAGCTCCCCAGCTCACCTTTTGGACAAGGGGGTTGCTGCCAAAGGGTGTGAGACCATCACGGGATGCAGGGGAAGTGCATTTTTGGATTTATTATGGGCAAACTGGGTGCCTGAGCCCAGCTGCTGGAGGGATCCACACTGCACATATGTGTGTGTGTATATATATATGGGGAAAAAAATAATATATATATCTCTATATTTTCTCACTAGTAGATTTCCATTCTGCTCAGCCAGAGAGGGGAGCAGGATGAGGCCATTGGTGCTGTTGATGTTCGTGTGGGTGCTCTGGGTGTCTGTGACCTGTGTGGCTGGCCAGGTATATAGGCATATAGGTATAGATATATATGAAGGACCTGTGTGCTTTGCATGTGCGTGCCTGCTGGGACCACAGACCTTCAGCCTCACCACTGGGGGCAGGGAGCTGCGGCAGCCTCGCCTCTCAGCTGTTGGATCCAGCGTAATATGCTTCCCACTACTAATAAATATGGAAACCAACAATTCCACAAGGAAGAGATTGGGAATCGGCATAGGAACCACCTGCGCTTGTGTCCGCTGTGGTTACAGGGATCCCCCTGAGCACTGCATCCACCAGATATACAGGCGGGGAGAGAAAAATCCCCTTTTGGGAGAGAAGACCAAGGCGCTCTGCCCATGATGTTGTTCTTGCAGGAGATGAGCATACTCCTGCCCCCCTGGGATCTGGCTAGCTCAGCATGTGACATGCAAAGCCTCTACTTCAGCATGCCAGTTGCTCTGTGGTTGGGATCTGCGGACGAGACACGACAGTCTGCAGCCCTGCGGTGGTACCCCCTTGACTCTTCACTGCGACCGGGCTCCTCAACAGCAAATTCATTGTTCCCTCTCCAGCCATGCCCTTCTCTCAGAGGAGAATCAGGAAGGGGTACTCCCTTTCTTTCAGATCGTCCAATAAAGATGCATTTTTTAAAGCCCCACTTTCCAGAGTCATGAGATTAAGCATGGAACTCAGTTTTCACCCAGAACAAGAACATTTTTTGCCCATCTGGTGAAGGAAGAGTCCCAAAACCTTATCAAAAGGCTGCTGTCAATTTAGACATCAAAAGCTGAGGGTGAGAATCCAAAATCAATAACGTGGTTTTTAAGGCAGGCCTGATTTGGAGGTCTGGTTTGGGGCAGAGCAGGGGGTCCACTGCACCCACAGAGTGACACTGAGGAGCATTTCTAAATTTCTGGGAGACTTAGGGACACAGACTAGACTCTTCGGTAGCGGCATTTGCCCCGTGCCACACTGCAACTCCTCACCCCGTATGGAATATCGCACGTTGCTTTGGATGCTGCTGAATTTCTCATCAAACCTCTTTGCCCGTGGCCATCCCCAAGCCCCCAGAGCTGTCCTGCTGTGATTCTGGCACCTCCGAGGTGTTTCTCCCATGCCTTTCCGCCTCAGCCATGCTCTCAGCAGAGCTGATCCTGCTGCTTTCTCACCCAACTCTACTGAGTCTTTGCGGGGGAGGAACAGATGGGAACCGCCAGCAGGACACAGAATCATGGAACACTTTGGGTTGGAGGCGACATTTAGAGGCCATCCAGCCCACCCACCCTGCAATAGCAGGGACATCTCCAACCAGACCAGGTTGCTCACGGCCCCATCCAACCTGGCCTTGAATGTTTCCAGGGATGGGGCCTCCACCACCTCCCTGGGCAACTTATTCCAGGGTTTCACCACCCTCATTGTAAAGAATTTCTTCCTTATATCCAGTCACCACAAGGGAAAGCTGGCAGGACTGCAAGCTGGAGAGAAGCACCCTGGGGCATCCACCTTAACCAGACACCTCCCTCTTCACGAGTGTGAGCGATGAATTTATACCAGTCCACTTCACCGTGCCCTCTGACAGCTCAGCCTTGCTGTCCGGACAACCCTGGAGCCCGGCAGGGAGGCTGTGGTCTGCAACTGGTCCTAAATGGTCTGTCATGGGATGACCCCTGTGAGTGCAAACTCTCACTCCAGTGTCCTAAAACCCGAGTCTGGAAGGAGGGGCTGCTGCTGTCTGGTTGTGCTTCAGGGGTGTTATTTGGATCAGATTGAGGACAGATAAATAATCTGCATGCAAAGTGCTTTCCTCGTGCACAGCTGGCTCACATGACAGGTACAGGAATCAGGGAGCCGGGGAAGGTTTATTATACCTGGGATTATAGAAGTGTCTGACAACTGCTTACTGTAAGCCAGCCAGAAGGAAAGGATGCTCTGCATTTTGATGAGACCCCTGCGTGAGTGAGCAGCAGCGGCAGCCGGGGAAAGGCACCGCTGGGACTTGCTTTCCTTGTAGACCCCGGGAATGACAGCACCAACGGGCCTGCTCGTGCACGGGAGGCCGCTGGCGGATGGGGATGGCACCTGCACACACGTCCCAGCCGGGGGGGGCTGTGCTGGGGACGCCCTTTGGAGACACGGCTGACATGGTGGCGTCCCGCCTGCGCCCGCTGCACCCACCCCGAGGCACCCGGCTGCAGCCCCTTTTCGGGCTCTCTCAAACCTTGGTGAGCAGCTGCCCGCGCCGTAACCCTCCGGCAGCAGCCGCAGCCGCATCCTCTGCCACGGCGGCGGGCAGGGGGGAGAGCCAGCTCCAGCTGGGTGCGGTAGCTGGAAATAGCCTTTTGAGAACCGTTTTTAGCAGTTCATTTGGAGCTGTGTTTTGCCAGCAAAACTTCCGCAGGCTGTTTATCTCTCTTGGCGGAAGGCTGTTATTATTGCAAAATGGAGCAGCGTGTATGCAGGTCCTCGGCAGCACAGAGCCGCTCATGCAGCAAGAGGGATGCAGGCAAGCGCAGACGCCAACTTCAAAGTGCCGTTATTAATTCACGCTCACATTCTTTGTACTAACACCTTGGATCAAGGCAAATTTGGCCGGTGTTAACCACTTGCCGCAAGCAAGGGGCTGTCCAGGGGCAGAGGCTTGTGCAAGGGAGCAGGCTGGCTTTGCAAGGGCAGCTCCAGGCCTGCTCAGCAAAGCAAGAGTGGAGCAGTACTGCTTTGACTGGGTCCCTGGCAGTGACGGTGGCTTTGCTTGTCATCAGCAGACTTCACGTCCCAAAGTTTCCAGTTTGTGGGCACAGCGGTGGAGTCACTGCGATCCTGTAGACCAGGATGGCCCGTGGACTCAGCGTCTCAGATCATTCCCTTCCAGCCCTTCAGCCTCCCCCAGCTCTCAGTTCAGGGACTGCAGCAGAAGCACCATTCCCTTTCTGGCAAGGAAGGGGTTATTTAGTGCACCACCATACTGCTGGGGGTGTGTGGGGCTTTGCACTCCCTAGGGAGGGCCAACTCCTGCTGCCCAGTTTGCAGGGCAGCATGCTCAGCCCAGTGGTTTGTAGGGCAAGTCACAGGTCCTGGTCCTGTGCTGACCCCAAACCCCTTACGCCTTGACTAAGGGATTAGAAGACCCTGGCAACTGGAAAAGCAGGGGAAGCCAGGAAGTGGTGTTGTTTTTCAAGCCTTTAATAGACTTCTAGACTTAACTCCCTACTCTGGGTCTGGTGGGAGGACTGGCCCTGACAGAATGAGCGTGGATGGCGGTGGGGATTGCCGCCAGCAGAGCGCGTGCACGTGCATTGCGCGCGCACAGGCGGGGTGCAGCGGGCTCTGTCGCCCACCGCGCGCGGGGTGCCTGCAGGCGCAGGCGGGCGCAGAGGAACCGAACGCCCCGCCGCCATGCCTGAGGGGTTTGTACGCTCTGCCAACACAAGCGCTGCCGCCCACGCGTGTGCACGGGGCCCTGCCCGTCCGCCCTCGGCGCGGGGCACGGCAGGAAGGGCCGCACGCGTGTGTGCTGTGCGTGGGCACACGTGTGACGGAAACGTGGAGCGTGGCGGGGGCCGCGGCACGCAGGCACACGTGGGTGCACAAACACGCGGTGTAAATACAGGCACAGCAAGGTCAGTTGCACGCTCCCATCCCTACGTCCACCACACACTTTTCTCTGGATCTACTTTGCTGAGGTTTATAACTCAAAATAGTGTTGGCTTTTTTTTTCAAGTGTTCCACCAGGGGAAAATACGCCCGTGACAGTGGGTGTGTTTGGCCCAGGTATCTCTGCAGCCTACCCGCGGCCTGATTCCTGGCTGCTCTAACAACAGGGCAGGCTGAGGAGAGCCAGTCTTGATGGCTGCTGACAAGTCTCGGAGAGAAAATTTAGTTACTGTCCCGGGAGCCAGGCTTCCTGGGGCTGGGAGAGTTCCTCGCTGCTGCTGGGGCAGGAGTGTGGCCAGCAGCGGCTGGGGGTCCATGCCCACGCTCTCCAGGCCAGCCGTGGAGGACACGTCCCCTGCACGCTTTGCCCTTTCTGCCTGGCATATCACCAGCATCACTGGGGGTGCCCTGACCTGCTCTCCCATTGTCAGCAGCAACAGCAGCATTGCCAAGGGAAAGGGAGCAGTTTCTGGCAAGATTCTGGAGATTTTCCGGACTGGAAGTGCCCAACAGGACCAGGATTGGCTCTGACCGGAGGTGTCACAGGGGAGGGACATGACGCCCCAGCCAGGAGAGGGATGCAGCTTTGGAAGTGGGGAGGAGAGGAAGGACAGGGTGGGAAGCACCCTGCAGCCCCAAGGACACAGCGGGTTGGGAGCACACATGAGCCACATTAGGGGGCTTCAAAGGTGGGGGGAACTGGAAAGGGAATCCCCCGGAAAGGCTCAGACACGAGGCCACAGCAGAGCTGGGTGCAGGGCGATGCTCTGGGCCCGGCACAGCCAGGCAGGGATGGTAAATTCTTCCAGAAGCACTGGCTGATCAGAATATTTGTGTTGTTTTTCTGGCCTTTTCTGATTTACTAATGAAGTGCTTTGGGGTATAGCAGGAGCGAATGCAGTTCCTCAGCACAGCTACGTGGGCAATGGCTGTTAGAGGAAGCCTGCTCTGCGTGCTCAGTTATTCAGATGCATTATTTACAGGGAGGCAGAGACAGCAAGATGTGCGATCAGTAATGATGGGTGAAACGCTGCATCCTGGCTAAGGTGGGCTCGTTTCAGAAATGTGCATTTTAGCAAGGCCAGAGGCGAGGTCACACGTCAAAGGCTGAGGAGGGCAGGTCGCGCTCCCGGGAGGGGGGCTGCATCCCGGAAAGTAGCGCCCTTCAGTGAGGAGTGCAGGTCGCAGCAGGCAAAGGTGCCGTTGGCTGTGGCTAACGGGGCGAATGTGGTGCTTGTGTGAGCAGGAGGTGCCATGGAGGGAGATGACCTCCCTGCCCACACGTCCAAGCCCTTGCAAAGCCGCGATGTGGCCGCTGGCTTTTGTGGTGTCAAGGGGAGGGTGTTTGTGGTGTGGGAGAGCAAAGGGGTGCCCACGACTGGGTGCTGTATGCCGATGTGATGGTGAAGGTGGGGCACGACTCACTTTGCCAGGTGAAGGTGAAGGTGCCTTGCGTCACCTGAAGTGTCACTTAGACACCAGGTCCACAGAGGTGTGATCCAAGACCCCCAGTCCCATCATCACCATCACTTTGTCCCACAGCACAAGCGGCACATTCCGATGTAGGGCAAAGCAGATGCTCATTGATCAGAGATGATACAGCCAAAGGCTGTCAGGAAGGGGCAACGGGGACCAGGATGTGCCCAGATGTGCTCAGGGGAACAAAACGTACGATGCAAATATGGATATACCTATCCTCAGATACATTTGCCCATACAAAGCACAGGCAGCCGTGCTCTCCTCCTGCTGACCCCACCACCCCTGCTCCATGTGCTGCCGCTGCAGGGGCTGCTGCTCCAGGCCAGGGCAGAGGGAGGCCAGGACGGGCCAGCAGAGGCAGGGGGGAGGGCAGGGGACGGGGCAGGGGACAGCATCACTCGATCCCCATGGTCAGATAGATGCAGGGATGCAGGGCATGCAAGGAAGCTCCTTCTGAACCCTTTATCTTCCCTGGAGGCCACATGCTGTGCAGGGTGGAAGGGAGGCCATCTGTGTGACCATCTGAGCACGGAGCATCAGCATGGCCACCTCAGGGGGGGTGTGGGTGACACTGATCACTGACTCTGAAGCTCTGGCTTGGCTTGAGCATTGGCTCAAGGCTCCTGGAGCTGCAAGAACCTGCTTGTATAGAGATGCTTTGCTGTGGTGGAGTCCTTTGACATCAACGAGGTTCTGCATCCCTTCCCTCGCACAGCAATCCCCGCGTAGGGCACTGCTCCCTCAGACCTTGGTTTCCCAGTGCACGGACTCTGCAGAGGTCCAGGTCCTGCCGTATGGTGAGGTGGCAGAGCTCCGCGGCAGCACAAGTGCTGGCTTTCATGGCGAGCTAATTCCGGAGTCACTAATTTAATGATGATTAATGACAGGTACACCACCCTTTCCTTCCTCCTTTTATCGATTGGGAAAAAAAACCCGGAGCAGAGCCGGAGATTAATTAATTCTCTCAAGTGGAGGGGAAAGTAATCAGAGTGAAATCAGATCGAATTTAGGACTCACGGGCGAGCCGGAGGATGTGCCGAGAGACATGTGAATGAGAGGTGCCCCAGCCCACATCGGGCCGGGAGGGACACAGCGGCCAAGCAGATTTCCCAGGAAGGGCTGGCAAAAGAGTTTGCAAGGGTAGCAGGCAGGGCTGCGAGGGGCATGGGCTGAGTCCGCCTCGGACTGAGTGGGGATCACCGAATCATGGAATCGTTTAGGTTGGAAAAGACCATTAAGCCCAACAGTGCAAACTGCCAAGTCCGCCACTAAACCACGTGGGGAATTTGTTGCAAAACCTGGGACCGGCTTAACCGGGGTGCTCAGGGCACCCTCTGCCCCGCCTCCACTTGGACTCCGAAGCCGTGTGTCCACACTGCACCATCACCAAACGGGTGAAGAGCTGCCACAGAAAGTCGTATCCTGCAAACCTCTACACCTGTAGACAGTTTTCTTTGCGTTTTTCGTGTTTGCTTCACCTGGGAATCCCAGTGTAGGGCCAGTCAAGGTGGTGGGGGTTAATCTGACAGGTATCTGACCATGTTAAAATCGCATATCCTCCACGAACAACCATTTCACCTTGAGAATATATCTGCTCTCCTCTTTTCCTGCAAATCAGTTCACTAGCAGGGCAGAATGGAGTCTTACAGCTTGCTGAGGCTCGAGGCTCCAGCAATCTCCCAAGTATTTAAGCATGACTAATTGGCTTGTGCCTACCATACCAGGGATTTAAAACCAGTATCCTATTCAAGTACTGGTCAGGCCCACAACTGCTTAATTTCTAATAGCGCGGGCACTCAGCCGTCAGCAAGTGAGGGATTCCAGAGTGCCTGTCCCTTCACAGCCCAGTGCAACGTCGCCTCATATTAGGAGTGGGACTGTGAATCCTAAACCTGTGACCTCAGGGAAGCAGTCAGTGATACCATGTCAAAATCTTTTGACATGATGCTTCAAAACAGAATCTTAAAGAAACCAAACTGTCGTAAATAAATGCAAATAAACAGTCCTTTTTCATCACGAAGAGGCGTTACCAGCTGGGTCCATTCTGAGATATGAGCAACCAGCGTGTTCGTAAGGGACCAGAGAAGGTTTTCTGGCGACACGGGCATCTTTCGGTTCGGTCGAGGCTGTGTGGGTCAGGTCAGGTCAGCCTGAGCCAGCAGCGCACCCTTCAGCGATGAAGGCTGTCCTCAGATGGGCTGCGTTAGAAAAAGCCTCCCAGCTCATCAAGGAAAGCCGTTGTTCCCTCCACGCAGCACTCGGGGAGCCACAGCGGAGCCCTGTGCCTGCTTTTGGCCACCCTACTGCATGGGAGATGCCAAGCCCAATGGAGGCCACCACGGTGGCCAGAAGCTGGAGCACAGGACATACAAAAAGAGACCAAAGGAACTACATCTGTTCAGCCTCCAGAAGGAAGCGAAGGGTGAGATCTAACTGCATCTTTCACTGCCTTAAGTGGAGGTTTTTAAAGGAGGCAGAGCTGGGGGTGTAGAGTGACAGAGCAGGAGGACACAAGGACAGCATCCAGCTCAGTAGGACATAATCAAAACCATCTTCCCTTTCAGAGTGGTGCAGCCCCAGGACAGGTGTTCAGGGAGCTCGTGGCATCTCTGTCCTTGGAGTTTTCAAAACTCAACTGGACAGGACCCTCAGCAATATCATCTGACTTTGACACTGTCCAGAGGGCAATAACACCGACTGTAGAGCCTCAGTGGCTCTTGGAGTGAGCTGTAGTGGGATACAGGTAAGGTCTCATGGACAGCTCCCGCTCTGGGGGAGATCACAAAGGCAAACAGTCTTGGGAACTGTAGGAAAGAGAGGCAAGAGCAAACCAGCCACCTAATTACTGCTCCTGCATGATCAGCAGAGACTCATTTACACACCCACTGCATTAGGTGTCCTGGGGACAAGGGAGTTCAGTGGGAATCTATGGGGAGACCTCAAGGGCAGGACAGAGAGGGGAGAGCAGGCAGGTGGGAGCACGTTCACCAACGAGGAGACAGGCATGAAGATGAGCAGAGGGGCACAGCATTCTGTAGGTTGGTATGGCTGAAAACAGGCCCAGACCTGACACCTTATGCCACATCATTTGGTCTACCGCCCTCAGAGAATTATGCAATATTTAACAAATCATTTTCTCCCACATTTCGTGGAAAAAGCAGAGAGAGCTCAGCCTCCGAGTCTGATGCTGCTCTTGGGTCCCCCAGCCGGCACGGGGGGACGCTAATCTCTGCATGCCAGAGGACAGCCACAGCATCCCCGACCTGCTCACCACTAGCATGCCAGCTGCCAGCTCAGGAGCAGGAACCAGCTTTGGATTCCGGTGCTCTCCGAAAAGCCTCACCAAGGTTCCACCATCTGCTGGGTGACTTCAGAGGTGTCTCGAGGAGATGCAGACGTATTTCCCAGGCTGGGCTTGGGCCAGGACATGTAGAGGGGTGTATGGGATGCAGCTGGGCAGCTGGAGAGAAGAATAGGAGGACCATCCCTGCCTGACATCCAAGCCCCCCGTCAAGGTCAGTGGAGCCGTGGTACTGAGGGGCAGAAGCAGATGGAAGCGGTTCATCCTGAGTGCGGCATCCACCAGGCTCAGACAGGACAACCGGGGATTGGGTCCTGCCTGACCAACCTGACCTCCTGCTATGGCCAGGTCACCTGCCCGGTAGATGAGGGAAAGGCCATGGGTGTTGTCTACCTGGGCTTCAGCAAGGCCTTTCGCACTGTCTCCCACAGCATTCTCCTGGAGAAGTTAGTATGAGAGAAGATGGCCTCAAGTTGTGCCAGGGCAGGTTTAGGTTGGACATTGGGAAAAATTCCTTCCCCACAAGAGCTGTCAGGCACTGGAAGGGGCTGCTCAGGAAAGGGCTCGAGTCCCCATCCCTGGGGATATTTAAAAGCCGGGCAGACGAGGTGCCTAGGGCCAGGGTTTAGTGGTGGGATGGCAGGGTTAGGGGAATGGTTGGGCTTGATGATCTTAAAGGGCTTTTCCAGCCTAAGCGATTCTGTGATTCTGTCATTCTGTAAGTACCAGCCCTCCTGGCTGCCTCCTGCAGCCCTGCCCCGATCAGAGGTAAATGCACATCTTGGCAAGGCTCGCCAGGGGGATGTGGAACCCACCCCCGAGATCTATTCTACACCCAGCCGTGACCTGGGAAGCTCTGTGACCTGGCCGGTTCCCCCCCAGCTGGCCTGTGCAGCTTCCTCTGCCGGCAGCATCCCTGCGGGCGAGCAGGGCTGCCTTCCACCCAGGCTCAGGGCAGGAACAGCGAGGAGCTGTCCCTGGCACCTGCAGAGCGGCTCCCGCTTGCCAGCGCTGCCAGCCCGGTGGGGTGCAGCAGGGCTGAGCACCAGCTTCCAGCTCCTACCAGCCAGCCCAGATGCTCTCCTCTGCGGGCTCGGTTCCCTGGGGCTTGGCACGGGAGCCGTGGCCCTGCACGGGAGGAGTTTATCATTTATTATTGATCGCCCAGAGCAGGGAGTGCCCTGCCCAGCGCGGAGGACGCAGGGACGCTCGCCGTCCCTCCCAGTGCTTCCACAGCAGTGCTGCTTTGTGGTAAAAGTTTAATAAATTGAAAGACACAGTTTCCATTCCATTGGTAATTAACTTCTGCTGCTGTGTTCCCTCCTAATTGTCTCTATTACTCCAGATAAAACTGAGATCAATAGAAAACAAAGTCTGGAGGCTGGGAAAGTCACAATTAATTAATTATCTCTCTCTTGCATGCATCTTCCATCTGCTGATAATCAAACAAGACTGGCTGGAGTTCATGCAGGTCCTGGGCCCTCCATGGCTCCTGGCCTCTCATGGGGGTTTCGGGGTGGGCTGAGCAGTGTGTCTGGCAGTGGCGAAGGCGAAGGGACAGCCCTTTGCTGCACTGCTGCATCCCTGCTTTGCCTCTCCAGCATGGCCCGGGCGGGATTCCACAACGGACCGCATCTCCCGGGGTGGTGGCTGCATGTCCATTCCTCCGGCCCTGCAGTTTGTGCTGGAACGCAACTTGGAAGGCAGCAGCACTGACACATCTCCTGTCAAGGCCCATCACTGCCTCTGGTCTGTGGCTGAGAACAAGGCTCAGACAGAACCAGAAAGTCTTTCTGCACGTAGCTTCTGAGAGCCTCCATTGGTCTTTACTGTGCTCCATGGCACATGAACTAAAACCACCTTGCTGCCAGTCCCTGCAGGATCTCTGCATCCTCTTCAAAGTACGGAGCATTTCTCCAGCTCCTCCTTGTCCTGCTGCATGCAGAAAGTGCTTCTCCTGGCTGCAGGCAGCCCCACACGATCCCTGTCCCACCAGCTCTCCCAGCCAAAGCTGTGTCTGCTCAGAAATGCCCTGCTATGAGCAAGGCCAGCAGCAAGCCGGAGCTGCAGCCTGCGCTGGCCCATGGCTGTTGAAGCTCTGGCAGAAGGCAGCCTTGGAGACAGCCTGCCATTGAGAGTGGACGCTTGGTGAGCATTTGTATTCATTTATACCAGTTTTGAGAGAAAATAATACCTTCCCCACAAAGAGGAAAACACAGCAAACTCTTACAGAAGAGCCAAACCAGGGCCACCATCCCTTGGCATGTGGCCAGTCACCAACAGATGGTGGGTCTTCACGACCATCCCCAGACCCCAGGCAATGGGTCCTGCTACCCCACTGACAGTATGGCTGGGGTATTTCTTCCCCTCCTGCGCTAGCAGATGCTGCCATGTTTGCAGACATCCACGCGAATGTGAGCATCTTTCTCCAGGCTTTGCATTGCCTGTGGCTCAGGGTGTACAGGCAGGCTCTGTGGAGGGGCGATGCGTGGTTCCTTACCCTGACATCCCATCTATATTCTCCTCGCAGAACTGCTTTCTGCAGTCTTCATATCATTTGCTAGGATGTGGGTGCTGCTAAATTGAGAAATTAAAAATAAATGCTCGGGTGTGCTGTGCTGAATTTCAACACGTCTCTCCCCTTCCTCCGTGTGCCAAGGACCTGCCTCAGCCCCCTCACAGGACATCTCCACCAGGGACCTTTGCAGGATGTGGCTGGCACAAAGCTGCTTTAGATCAGCTCCACAGGGCCCTGTGGGACCCTTCCCAGCACAGCAGCTCCATGCCTGGACCATATCCATGGGTGAGGAGAAAGGTTCAGGAGTTCCCCGGCCTCCAGCAATCTCCATGGGCACAATCTGTGGTCTTGTCCTGTGCTTAGTGCAGACCCTTTTAGACAAAGTGAGTCTCTGGGTAACCCTAACCATATCTTTTTCCCTCGGCAAGGCTCCCCCAGCAGTTTCAAGGAGATCCTTTCTAGCCTTGTGTGCTTACTTTGGTGCCTAATGAAGCCGTGGGATGCAGATAGAAGCTGGCTGGAGGGTCAGCATGCCCAGCAAATTCCTGCACTTTTCATGCTTCTTTAAGGCAGCTTTCCTCTTCTTTAGGTCTTTTCCTCTTCTTTAGGTCTTAAACACCTTCAACATCTTGGACTGCAGAAACTGTCCCTAAGGACATAGGAGCTGCAGCTCCACTCTACACCACCTCTGGCTGCGACTTGTCCCATCTTGTTGACCACCTTTTCATCCCTGATTGCTTCACCCAGGTCCCCTGAAGTCATCCTCAGAGGTTCCTACATCAGAAACCACCCTGTCAGAAGAAAACAATGGGCCAAGGGGTCAAGGAGAGACTGGCCCAGCTGAGCCAAACCCAGCTCCCCACAGGCATGGTCATAATGAATGTTGGCTCCAGAAGCACATTTCCTGCATGTTCCCAAGACTTCTAAAATATTAAGGCAAAGGCAGGATGTTTTTGCAATGCTAGACAGGTATCAAGGAAGGGAACCAAGAGCAGGCAATCTCTCTGGGCAAAATTCCAGTGAATCCTAGGAGAAAGTGGACAAAACCTATAGTACAGAGGGAAAATACCCGGTGTCCCTGCATCTCTGGCTGGGGGAGCTTCCTTTCTGACTCTGGTTACGGTGACAGATGTGTCAGGCCTGGCTGGTCTTATCCTGTTCATTATTCCAGCTGTTTCAGTGCTCCTGCAGGGAAGAGAACCAAGGGACTGAGTTATGGGGACAAAAAAAAAAAAGAAATTATTAAGGAGAGAAATGGTTTCTGGCCCTGCAGGTGGTCAGCAGGGCCTGACAAAGAGATGCTGATGGACCATATTTTTCAGCCTCTCTGGGGGATGCTGTTATTCTGGCCGCATGACTACTCGCGATGCAGACCCGCATTTCCAATACTGGGCTCGCTCCTGCCGCGACCCTTTGCGATGGTATTAATCCCCAGCCTCTTTGTCCCCTTCTCCCTGCTTGGGAAACCATTCCCCTTTGTGTGTTTATGAATCTCTTAATTTTCCGTGTCAGAGTGGTCACAGGCAGTTTATGCAGATTTCATGTGCTAACAGAATTGTCGCTGAAATCGGATAATCCCTTTCCATATTTAAAAGATCGTGATCTCCTTTCCTGACCCCGGCTGCGTCAGGCCAAGGTCTCTGTGCTCCTCCGCTCCCCAAATCCTCCCAGCACTGCTGGCAACTGCCGTGGCTGTAGATAATAATGTAAGTAAGATCTTAACACCACCTTGTACGTCCCTGTCTCTGCTGCAAATGCTCTGTCTGGTGCATTGTGTGCCCGCATTAGCCACAGACTATTGGGAATCAAATTAGATTAGAGGAAAAAAGAGATATCAACTACCCTTGATCTCTGAGGTTTGAAACCAATTGTTTGTGACTAAGATCTTCACTAAGCCTGATTTGAGAGGCACATATAATTTGCCTGGAGTGAAACAAATTAATGGAAAAGCCTCTCAAATGAGGTAAATCCATTTTGGGGTCTTGGTCACGCTTGTTATTCCATAACTGCCTCTGCTATCTTGCAATATGATAAACCATGCTTTTAGGGCAGCACCAGACTACTTTGCAAAGATCTAAAAATGTTACTAGTGCTTAAAAAATCATAGAACTTCTGCATTGCCATCAGCTGCACATTGAGCTGGAGGAATGCTCCTTTAAACACCGTACGACAGGTTTTGAAAGGCTACTGTGGTTAAACTGCAGAGTGAACCAGCTTCTTAGAAACAAGAAGAAAGCGGTGTCCAAATGCAGCAAACAGAAACGTGCCCAGACCCTGGAAAATTAAGTGCCAAACCATAATGAATTTGATTCAATATTTTTAAGAGCAACCTGCTAGCAGCTTAAAAGCTAAGAACGCAGCTCTCCCCATATTTTAGGAGGCCAGACCTCCAGGAGGCTGACAGATGACAACATCTCATAGGTGACAACGTATTAAAGGAGGACAGGAGGAGCAAGTAGCTCCACAGAAAATTGAACCTTTGCTCTGGCATTGTGCACATCTGCGATCAAGGAGGTTCCCACACCTCAAGGACTTCTTCCAGGGGACAGACCCGAGAAATTGTCCCAAAGAGAGGTGACAGAGGAGGTGTTAGAGCAAAGCCAGTGCCTGGAAGGTGGCAAAGGGCCAGGAGTATACAGGACTCAGATGAGACTTCCAGAAGAATCAGATCAGCTACGAACTCCAATGTGTGACCTCAAATCAGCGTGGACGGTGACAGATGTGACACCGATCTATACAAAAATCTCTGTGGCCAGCTAGACAGCATACGGCCAGCGGCTCTGAGTGCCACAGCGAGCCACTGGGGCGAACCAGGGTGAGGAGCAGACACAACAGACAGCTGGAAAATGTGATTTATTAAGGAGGTGTCCTGCAACTTTCTGTAATGGGGAGTCAGGTCTCACTTGGAGAGATCTCCGAAGAGGTCAGAAAGGACATGGAGGGTGACAATATGGTCAACATCATGTACTTGGGTCTCGAAAGGCTGTGCCTAAGGTCCCTCAGCAGAGGCTTTTACAGATGCTAAGAAACCTAAGCTGTACTCAGTAATGGTCCTCAAATTAGCAGCAAGCACACAGAAAGGGTCTTACAGCCACATGGAGCTCCCCGAGAGTATCTTGAAACTACGACCAGCAGCAAAGAGAAAGGTGAATTTATTGAGAAATTATTGAGAACAACACAGCGTCTTTGGTACAGCTCCCATGAGTTGAACAGCATGGGCAGCTCTGTCCTTTGCACCCAAACCCCGACATCTTACAACCAGAAACAGCGCCAAGGGGGGCGGGGGGGGGTTTGAGACAGAACAGCAATACGGAGAGAGACCCAGCAGCTCTGGGCTGCTCAGCCCAGGAGGGTGAGCATGAGAGGGCTGTGACGGAGACCTGTGCAGCCCCGGCGGGCGTGGGATGCCGAAGGGCTGGGGGTTGGGAGCGGGGAAGGATGTGTTCCTGGAGGACAGCCCTGCCAAAGGCGGTGGGCTGGCTCTAGCTGCCCTTGTCCTGTGGATTGCTGCGCCGCTGCGGGCTGCCTGCAGTGTGCACCCCCAGTCCTCATGCCACCAGAGCCCAGCCGGCTCCATGCGAGCCCGCGGCTAGCCCCGCGCCGCTGCCTTGTGCCAAGTGGTTTAGGCAGGCAGCTATGGACTCTCAGGGGCTCCACAACGAGTGGGAAAGAGACCGGGACAAAGAGGTGTCAGGAGCAGGAACAGTCCAGGACAAACCCACCCAGTGAGTTTGCTTGAAATTTTTTTCCCCTGACCTACTAATTTGCTGCTGATAATGAAAAAAGGAGAGGTGTTTGTAAATCACTTGCAAGCCAGGAGAGGTCTAATTTCTTCTGTGTTTGGTGTGATGGGACTTTCCGAATCCATGCAGCCAGCCTCCACTCGTCCCTGGGTACCTTTGGGGGTGCATTAGCATCAACCTGGACTGGCAAATATTGTTGTAGGACTCCACCTGAGAGTGGTAACTGATCCAAGCTGAGTCACTGTTGGCACAGGACAACTTCTTGCAGGGTGCCCCCAGGACGACCTTCAGCACATGCACCCCGATCTGTGCCCGGTGCCCACCCCCAGGCGCAGACCCCCCAGGCCAGGGGGACGCAGCAGGAGAAGGCACATCTTGTCACTGCCGTGCCCCCGGGCCCTGGGATGCTCAGAGCAAGGTGGTCCCACGGGAGGTACTCCCAAACAGGGGCAGCTCCAATGGTTTCAGCATGGTCTGTACAAACCTGCCCTCGCCCTGCACACATTGTTGGCTCTGCGCAGCCACGTGGGCAGCAGCCCCAGCTGGGAAATGGAAATCACACATTTAAGACACAGTTTCCAGTGTTATTTTCCTTCCTAACTTGGAAGCCTGTATTAGAAAGCTGATGAGGGGACAGGAGCATCTCCCCTATGAGGAAAGGCTGAGGGAGCTGGGCTTGTTCAGCCTGGAGAAGAGAAGGCTGAGAGGGGACCTCATCAACACGCACAAATATCTTAAGGGTGGATGTCACGAGGACAGAGCCAGACTCTTCTCAGTGGTGCCCAGCACCAGGACAAGGGGCAATGGGCACAAACTGCAGCAGAAGAGGTTCCAGTTGAATGTGAGGAAGAACTTCTTGACTTTGAGGGTGACAGAGCCCTGGCACAGGCTGCCCAGGGGGGCTGTGGAGTCTCCTCTGGAGATACTCAACCCCCGCCTGGACGCTGTGCTGTGCAGCCTGCTCTGGGTGAGCCTGCTTGAGCAGGGGGTGGGACTGGGTGATCCCCGGAGGGCCCTGCCAACCCCTGCCCTTCTGGGATTCTGTGATCTTTCGTGCTCGTCATATCCATCGCTTCTGCCAGCTGTGCCCCATCGCCACCCAGTCCCCCCTCTCTCCTGAATACAACGCCGGTGGTAGGGGTGCTGCTGTGGCTGGCTGCGCCCACAACCCCATCCCATCCCCGCTGACTTCACCAGGCGCTGGCACTGCACGGCCCTCACCTCTGCGGAGACCGCACCTTCCCAAGGAAGGCAGTGCAGAAATTCACTGTCGCAGCCACCTGCAAGCCTGCTGATACCCTACCTGTGTCCTCCTTTGCTGGTCCTCTGGCTCTTCACTCCCTGCATTTGCACTAATCCCCTCCTGCCCGTCTGCTGCCAGACTCTGAATTCCTCCTTCTTCTGTTTCCTCTTCCCCTATGGATGCTCTCCTCCTTTTCTCTCACACCTGAATCACAAACCCCTAATTACTCCCACTGTGCTCCCTGCCTCTGATCTCTCCGTAAAATGCCCTACCAATATCGTCTTCTCTTTCTTCCTAACACTTTCTCCTTCTCTTCTTATACCCTTCTTCCCCACTGCCCCTGACAAATATTCCCTTCAGGCCCTGGAGGTTTTGAAGGCTTTGCTTGGCCTTGGGTCTCCCATCCTTTCCAGCTCCTGGCTGTGCGCATCTCCTTGGGGCCATCCTCCCTCCTGCCTGCCCTGTCAGTAGCGGGACCGGTGCTTATTAAAGATGCGGAGTTACAGCCCTTTCAAGGAATACCATGTAAAGTACAGGCCAAACTCCAGGCAGCTGATCTGCTGGCAAATGCACGGTGGATTTTGGAAACAGCAAAGCCCTTTGTTTTGTTTCAATGCCATAAATTGATTCCAGCCAGGGGCCTCCTGCGCTGTTCTCCCCTTTCCACCACCCAGCCAGCGCCTCCCAGGGTGCTCGCGGCACCGGTGCCGGGAGTCCTGCAGAGTAACGTGGCCGCCGACCCATGTGGGGATGCCACAGCATCCCGTGAGGACCCTGGCCCATGGCGCTTAGTGCTAGCTTAAAATGAAATGATTAATTTTCACAGCTGAAACCCCTCAACGTTTCATCTCATTTTGCAAAAAAATGCTGATAAAGCCACAAACTCCACGAGGAAAAGGGTTATCTTGACAGCCAGCCTTGTTCGCTGTCTTCCCAGGCAAAGCCCTCCCAGGTCTTGGGCAGGGGCAGAGCTGCATCTCCCTTGGCACAACCATTTTCAGCCCAGAAGATGCTGGGGATGTGTCCGTGGGGAGCGGGTGCCTGGTCCCGCCGTGCCGGGGTGGCGTGTCCCCTTGGTGCTGAGCAGGGCTGGAGATCTGCCGCTGCGCCCGGCCTGGCCCCCTGCCTTGGCAGGGAAGATGAAATTCTGCAGCAAACCCAGGGTTGTTTGTTCACAAATATCCTAACAGCCTCCTGTTTTGCAAAGGAGATGAGCGGGGGGTGGGGGTGGGAGTACTTGAAAAGCAAATGAACTTACGTTTTATGCTTTTTAAGATGTCTAACAGAGTACAAAAGTTCATCTTTAATAGGAGGGCAACACAGAGTGCTTAGAGCTGCGGTTTGACACAGATACAGAGCTCAAATGCCTTTGAAGTAGCTTCTGATTCCTCATTCTGCCTGAAGTAACTTTAGATTTATGCAGCAGATGGGAAATAGTCCCTCGTTACGTGGCTCTCTACTCCAGTGCTGACTCCAAGATAAGGCAGCCTCATTGCATCTGCACGCCTTAGAAGAGCTCTTAGACAGCGCTTTAGTCTTCAGGGGCCTGAGTCTGTAGTTTGCATATTTTTTTTCTGTTTTTCTCTAAAATTAGTCTTGATAAGTCCAACATGTTGTGAGCATCTTCAAAGGAGAACGAGGGGGAGAAAAGTTTGTGTGTGGAGTAGAGGTGATTCATTTCAATTCGTTTGAAAGCAGCTTTGTGTGTTTGGGGGAAGAGCTCACGGAGAAGCAACAGGGAATGGCCTCGCTGTGACCCCAGCCTCAAACACGCCAGCTTTGAAGAAGTCGCTAAAAAAGCTTTGCTGCGACTCTCACAACTGCAAACCACACCCTCAGCCGTGCTGGGGTCCCTCCGAGGGGCTGCGAGGTGAGGGACGCTCCCCGAGGGGGCTGTGGAGAGAGGCCAGCCCGTGCCGCACGCCCCGGCGCTGGGGACAGCTCGGGTGGCCGGGGCGGAGGCTTTCGGGGGTGGCCGGGGCGGAGGCTTTCAGCCTCCATCAGCCTCGCGCCCGGCTGCCAGCCGGCAGGGCTGCCCGCCTGCGCACCGCGGCGTGCACTCCCCAGTACCAAAATCCATCTTCCTCCTCTCCAAGTGCGGGTGGGGAGAAGCCGACGGGCATCAACCTTGTGGGCTGGGTTTCTCCACCTGGACGTGACACCAGCCGTTCCTCCAGGGGCTTCAGCCCTCCCAGCCCTGCGCCTCTTCCTTGCCAGGTGAGGCAAAGCCCCTCGCTCCCCACCACACCTTGCACGTGCTTGTCCCACCAGTTCGAACCCAGCCCCTACGATATTTTCATGTGCTGAAGCGCTCCTTGTTTCATCCAGAGCGGCCAGGACAAGGCTGACAACTCCTAGGGGCTGGCACATCCCCTGGCAACTGGGCCGAGCAAAGCACAAACCAGCCTGACTCGGGGTGCCCCCGCCGCGGGGTGCTCACTGCTCCAGGAACAGTTTGCACCACTCCTCTGCTTCTCCAGGGCTCGGATCAGATCGCGGCTGACGGGCGCTGTATGGGGCAGAGCGATGCTGCCGTGCCAGTTGTCACCAGGAAACCTCGTATATTATATCGCAAATTAACTGAAGTAATTGAGGTTGTGCAAACACAATTTATCCTAGCAGGATTCACAGCTGTGACTGAATTGGCTTTGTTTTCCGCTTTGAAGTTTTCCCCACTGACCAGATGCTGAGGGTTGTGTCGCTTACCTTCCTGCAGAAAGGCGATGTCTTACAGGCAGCTTGGCATTTCTCTTTCTTGCAAGTGTCCCTGCATTACGCCATGCCAGAGCATCGCCCTCCTCAGATCCTGCACAAGAATTTTTGAAGCCTCCTAGCCCCTCACCCCTGCCGTCACCCATGCAGGCGTGTGGGTCACGTTCCCCAGGATGGAGCCGCGGAAGCTGCTCGGCCCGGGCGGCTGAAGGTGCCTGCAGCCTCCCGAGGTCCTGAGGCTCGGTTACACTGCAGAAGGCAACTGGTGAAGTTTGGGAGGAGGCTGCCTGGCACTGCTCCTCTGGCTGGCCCCTCTCCTGGGCTGCCCTGTAAAAACTCCAGTATACATGGGATGACACCGTGCTCATGCCCTGGGCTGCAGGACGGTCACTGCATATCCATCACTGCCCTGTTCCTGCGTTCCGCCTAGGAACCGCCCACTGCTCGACCAGGTACCCCCAGGTGTCCCTGAAATTGCTTGTGAGAGGGGAGAGGAGGGGGGGCTCACATAATGGAACTGGTCCTTCTCTCAACCCATCTTCTGCGATGTATATGCCTCACGCTTTGTCTCTGAGCAAGCCGATAGCCACAGTATTAATAACTTGTTTGTAGAATAATTGCTGCTTAAGATAAATGATTCATAAAGTCCGACCATAGTCTTGGAAATGGTGAAAACAGGGAAAGCAGCTGGAGAACAGCAGTGGGATACTAATGAGGGACCACCACAGGGAAGTAAACATGTGAAGGCTGGGGAGGAGGGGGATTAATCCAGTCCCCGATGCAGAGGAGCATCCCACAGGGGCAGAGCCCGAGCTGCCCAGCCCAGCAGGGCATGAGCCCTGAAAGAAGAGGGCTGCAAGAGTCCCTGTAAACCCTGAGGGGCAGGACGGGTACAAGTGCTATGGCCAGGAGACAGTGTGAGAAGCTATGAGATCTGAGGAATAAGGGGGCAGATGGAGGGGACAGGGCTGGACAGCCAGGCCCGGGGAGCAGGAGGCAAGCCAGCAGATGGGGCTTGCAGGATCTGGCCTGGGGGATCACCACCCCCACCTGAGCTGAGACCCCCAAGCTGCTAAGGAGGTGGCTGGGAGCACACAGTGCGTCCACTTCAGCGGCTCTGCGGGCTGTCCCCAGCTCTACAGCTCTGGATTTCACCCTCCGCGTTGACAGCATACAACGAATCGGGGTGGAATTGCAAAAAGTAATAATGACCCTGGCTTTCAGGTGACCAGGGAGTGGGAAATTGTTATTGCACACCCCAGCACACGTACTCCCAGCACGTCTACGTGAGCCATGGTGGGTGAGAAGTGCTCTGCTCCAGCCATGGGACCATTCGGAGGACAGGTTACAGGGACAGCCTTTTGGAGCTGTGTTCATCTGGCAGGAGGCAAGGCCAGCATGAGGATGGGCCCCAGCTCTGCCGCTGCCCCCTGAGTGCCCAGGCAGCTGGGGCGCTCCTGGAGGGTCTCCAAGCACTTTCTTCTGAACACCACTTGGACCAGCCTCAGGGCAGCACCCAAAGGCAGACCCTGGGAACAGCTTTGCAGGACATTGGCATGTGCTGAACGCCCCCCACGGCCGCAGGAGCTCCGACACCCGCAGCAGCGTGCAGAGGCAAGGGGGGTAAGCAGGGACCTGCTTACTAATGAAGCAGAGGCTGCAGGGAAGAGCGAACCAAGGCGTGGAAGTATCTCACTGAAATTAGAAGAGCTGAAGCTGGTCACCCTGTGTCTCCCATAAGAGCATTAGCAGAAATGCTTTCTTTTCCCTTACAACAACTTCACAAGGGCTGAGGCAGCGGAGCACAGCCCTCAGCCAGCACCCGGCGCTCAGCTGCTGGCTGTTGACAGAAAGGCAATGCAACGTGCCCGTCCAAGTGGCTTTTTAAGACAAATTGAAGTTGAATAGCAGGAGTTATCGCTTGAGATCACCTGAGATCACCTGGGAAGGGCAGAGAGGAGGTGAGGCAGGAGGATGAAGGCAAAGCCAGGTTGGATGGGGCTCTGGGCAACCCGATTTAGTTAACAGTGTCCCCGCTCCCTGCAGGGGGGTTGGACTAGATGATCTCTAAAGGTCCCTTCCAACCCAAAACATTCTATGATTCTATGACTCTATGATTCTATGAAAATGCCAATGTGGGGGGGCAGTACCATTGTCTCTTGACTCAGGCTCTGTGGGTTCCCTATGGAAGGGTCCCCGGAGGGTGTGAGTAGGGTGCTGTACCCAAACACAACCGACCCCCCCTGCCCAGTGCTCACCCCCGCTGCAGGCTAGCCCAGCGGCTGGATAACTGAGGGTACAAATCAAACACGTGGAGGAAGCAGACTGACTACAAATAATAAACTTGGGATGCCCAGAGCAGCGACACAGAGTGGCAAACCTGTCCTTCTGGAGCAGAGGGACTTTCCCACCTTGTGCTACTGAAGTGGAGCTCCAAGAGCATGATCCTGGGTTGCATCCCAACAGAGATCCCACATGCACATCCCTGCAGTACCACCCTCTGATTGCACTGCCGCCAGGAAGCTTTCAGCCCCAACAGTCTCAGTGTTGCAGCCCTTTGCAGAGCAGCTGATATCACCTCCTTCCCAAAATGAGATGCCCTTGAAAGCAGCTGCAGAGAGACGCTGACAGCAAGCAGCGAGGGCGACGCTGTGTGTTCAGCAGGAGGGCAGTCCTGGGCTGCTGCAATCCACCAGCCTGGGCTGAGAAGCAGGCAGGGGTGAGAAGCCAAGGGGCGAGAAGCCAAGGCACCTCTTGACTGCAAAGAAGGTCTTGCAAAGCTGACCAGGGGCTCGAGCCTTGCAAGCAGTGCAGGAACTGAAGTAACTTAGACCCTTTCAGACTGATTCCCATTTTTAAGGGTTCATGCATGGGCATGTGAGCTCCAAGGCAGAGGAGGGGTGAAGCATGAGACTGAGCTCCCGAACAGTGCTGGGGGATGCCTGGTGCAGGGTCTCCTTTTGAAGGATGCTGAGCTAGACGAGCATCCATCCCCCTGAGGCAGCTCTGGCCTGCCAGTCCAGGACCCGGCTGAGCCTCCAGGGATCCGGAAAGCCAGGAGCCCAGGCAGCCGCCAGGATTTGGCCCAAAAAGAAGGGACTAAGCATCATGCCTAACGCTGGCTCTGCTGAACCCCAGGAGCCTTGGGACAAATGAAGAAAATGACAGACTAGAGGGAAATTAATAGAGCAGAAAATTTGAAATGATGTGGAAATAATTCCCCCAGCTTAAGGAGAGCTCCTTGTATGCTTAATTTCAGAATGCAACTGTTTTCATGTTGCTAAATTACAGTATCGAAGCGAGGGGCCCTGACTGGAGCTTATGGGACATGGGGACATTTCAAGCACGTGGCGAGTGCTCCCATCTGGAGCCAGGTAAGGGCAGGGGTGACCTTAGTTTGCCACAGGGTCAGCGGCATGGGGTGGTGGTGGCTGTTTTGGAAAAGCCAGTTTGCTGCTTGTCGCCTTCATGAAGATTTGTCCCTCTACCCTTTTGTCCCTAATGCTCCCTAATGAGCATCTGCAGGAGGATGAGGGGCTGCAGGGGTCTGCGAGGTGTCTGCTGGCCCCTTCCCCCTACTGCCAAACTCTGCTCCCCCTATTCCCCCATTCACAGAGGTTTCTGTCCCCTTGGCTGTGCCAAGCAAGGAGGCTGTGGCACGGCATGGCTTGGGAGCCCAAGGAGCAGGAAGGGATGGAGGGAGCAGCCGCAGTGGGAAGGGAGCAGAGGGACCGTCCTGTTTCATGGAAGCCTCCTGAATCCGCCTGTGAGGGGTCTGGCCCTGGCTGCGGGATCGCTGCTGATGCCCTGGCCCTGCAGCTCTGTCCCACCGCTCACAGCCATCTCAATGCAAACGCCTGGTCCTGTGCAGCGGAGCCAAAGAGGGGCTGAGCGCTGGAGACTCAGCTCTGCCCCTGTGCCAGGACCTGTAGGACTGGGATGGAACCCTCACCCCCAGTACGTTCCCTTCCCAGGGAGCCGAAGTCTCTTGGGTAGAGGCTACAGAGAGCAGAGACTGCAACGACCCTGGGGAAAAGCATGCATCCATGAAAACATGCACCCTGCACCCCTTCCCAGCTTGGGGAACCCCCGCCCAGGGCTCAGTGGCAGCCCACGGGCATGCTGTGCCAGTGGGTGTCAGGGGAGGAGGGCACGGGGAAGATGCTCTCTCAGATGCTAGAAATCTGTTGGGAAGTCCCCAGGGAGCCCCAGGGAGAGAGAAATCAGCTTCTTTCCTGACAAAAGAAGTTTTCAAGGTGTCCTTTAGGCTTCACAGCGCATAGCGAGATTGATCTGTGCTCGGCCCCCCAGAGAAAATCACCAGTCTGTATTTTCTCTTTCCTCACACATAAATGGGCAGGAGCTGCCCACACGTCCCTGCCAGCATTGCCGGGAGCGGGCAGCCCCAGGCAGCCAGGGGAAGGCAGGCAAGGCCAGCGTGGGTCCCACACCGCCCTGCACTGGGCATCGGGGCCGCATCCAGCCCTGCCCTGAAGCGAGGGCTTGGTTTCCCCCTCTCTGCAGCAGATGTGGCTGGATACAGGCTCCTGGCCAGCAGGGTGTGAGGGGCATGGACTGGGAGAGACACAGGCCTGGGGTGCAGGAGAGGAGCAGGCATGTCCCATCCAGAGACATGGCCCCAAACTACCCCAGGGAGAGTGCTGGGAAGAGGGAAAGCAGCTTTTTGCTGCTAAAGTGCCACAGACCAGCCCTGTGCATGCTCCAGTGCAGCCTCCACCACACATGCATGGCCGCGGAGACCCGCATCCCTGATGGGACGCTCCCAGTTAGGAAACCAGGGCAGCAGCTCCCCTGCTGCACAGCACTGGGCATCCAGGCAGCACATCCATGCAGGAAACTTCCACACATCACAGGGCTGTTGCAGAGACCCCTGACCCAGGTGAGCCGTGCTGGAAGAACCAGCTGGAGCGGTCTCTGGCCTCTTTCTGCTGAGCTAGACTGCTCCTGGCATCCTTGCTAATCAAGCTGAGCGGAGGTTTCAGCCTTCCTGGGAAATACCCGGGTTTCCCAAGGCTGCAGCCGCAGCCCCGTTCATCCCTGCCTGCCCTAGTTTCGTCCTGCTCGCTGCTGAGCACCGGCAGCGCCGCGTATTCCCCCAGCACAGGCAGCCAGGCACGAGCCGGGGAAATTTCACTTTTATTACAGCAGATGGAGTCCGAAGCCCGGCATCGGGGAGGAGAGGAGCGTGGCCACCATCCTCTGCAGCCACAGCCTGTGCAGGGCTTGCCAGCCACCCTGCCGGACTGTGCCAGGGCACGGAGCACCCCTGGGCTGGGGACCATCCTTCTGCACCCCCCCAGCACCAACATCTCTGCTCTGATAGCCTCGACATGGGCACCAGAGGTCCCCCCTAACCATCCTCATGCACACATCAGCTATTTACCCTTTGGAACAGAAATCTCAGCAGCGTGGGATGGTGCTTCCCCTTTGGTTAGGACATTCCCAGTTCCAAAAATCCTCGATTTCCCACCTGGACTGGACCCCCTGAGTCACCTCCTGCGCTTGGGTGGCCACAGCTAGCGCTGCCTGCTGTCCTTCCCTTCCAGCACCTGTAGCACCTAGCGATGGTCCCCTGGCCGTCACTCCCCCTGCCCCCAAGGGCCCCTGTCCCTCTTCCCTGCAGCGTTGAGTCCCAGGGATTAGGCTTGTTGGGCTGACCTGGCTGAGTGTGGTGCAGGGCCAACACAACAGCAGATGGAATCATAGAATCATATAATCATTTGGTCAGAAAAGACCTTTAAGATCATTGAGCCCAACCATACCTGTCCACCACTAAACCCTGTCCTCATCCACCGTCTTTTAAACACCTCCAGGGATGGGGACTTGACCCCTTCCCTGGGCAGCCTCTTCCAGTGCATAGCATCATAGAGTCATCTGGTTAATGATGATGAGCTGCACTGCAGATGAACCGCACTGCAGACAAATGCGTAGAGGAAAAAACACATTGAACCCTCTGTGCTTGTAGATGGCCCCAAACTGAAGTGCAAGAGCTGGAGAAATGGCCCGGGATTTAGGAACACCTGGGGGTGCTGTCACCCACCCCATGGTAGGCACAGGGTCTGGTCACCCCTCGGGCTGGGTATAGCAGAATGGGTGAGGGACCGGGAGGAGCCACAGGGTAAGCAGAGACCTTCCAGGGCAGGACCACCATAACCTGGGCCTGGATTTGCAGCACTGAGCTTGGCCCACAGGAGTGCAAACCATTGTCAGCTGGAGATGGGAGAACACTGAGACAGACCATAAAGCCTGGCCACAAGAGCCAAGAACAATAAATTCAGTCTGGAAAAAAGTCTATTAACCATAGAGGACTGGTGGAGTGGCTAATTGCTTGCTTTGGCTGGGACAGCCAGCTCGCCCTGCATCTCCCACCAGTGACTCCAGTCCCATGGATGTTGTAGGGGGAAAGCCATCCCCGTCCCCATCCAGGCTTTGCCGGTGGCCTGGGGTAGCGGGGCAGTGAGGAGGGGAGGGGAGAGGAAGGCAGAGCAAGGGGAGCAGAGGCAAGGTGGTGACTCTGCTCTGCCACCGATCCCCCGGGCTCTGGCGAGCGCAGACCGCTGCCGCTGCCCGAGCAGCACCCGGTGGCGTTGGCACGAGGGCTGGGAGAAGGCTGAGCCTAGGGAGCGGCAGGAGAGAGCGTGTGTGTCAGAGAAACCCCTGGCTGCTCGCTGTGTTGTGCCAGCAGTAGCGTGTAAAGCGCCGTCTGTGCGAGAGGAATCGCGTGTCAAGTGCTCCCCAGGGCCGCGGGATCGCTGCTCGCCGCCGCCTGCCCCCATCCCTGCCCTCCCCGCGCCGGAGGCACAGCCAGAGCAGCGGAAAGCGCCTGGAAGCAGCAGCCCGGCAGGGAGGCAGCGAGGGCTGCTGCCGGGGAAGGGCTGCGCTCAGCACAGCCCAGGCTCTCCCGTCGCAGTGATGCAGCCCTCTCCCAAAACCAACTGCCCCAGGATGGTGGGATTCAGGGGAAGAACCGGGTCAGTCCTTCGGAGGCTGACGCGCTGGAGTCAGTGCGTTTCGGCTGCTTTATGGTGTCCCGGCTCTCCCCCCGTTGCTGCTGCATTTATTTCAGCAGGCTGGCTTATACCCGTCGTGCGTTGGAGGTCGTTCCTGCTCCGCCACACCACCGCCCCTTGGAGCGTGGGCAGAAGAGCATGGAAACCCCTGTGCCCTGGGCGAAGGGGCAGCACAGGGGAGGCACGGAGAGCTGGCGTACGCGATCCACCCACGTTAACGGTGCCACTACCATTTCTCAAACGGCACCCAAGAAGTCACACCACTTGTGGGGGGTAGACAGAAAAATTAGTTCTGGAGGTAATTGTACCATCCCCTGAATTGCACCCGCTGAAGGTCAATGAGTCTCTGGGTAGGAACGGAGCTGCCGCTGCACAGCTGCGATTGGAATCCAGGTGTAAGAAAGGACTGAGCTTTTCCCAGAACAGCACCAGAGAGGGCAGACTGGATTGTTCCAGCAGGGAAAGAGCAAAACCACACAGTCCAGAGGGTCCAAGTTGCCAGGGCTGTCATGAAACAAGGCTCGGCCAAAGATTTAGGCTGGAAAGTCTCTCTGGAGGTGCACAGTCCAGCGCCCAGCTCCAAGGATGGCTGACTTCAAAGTCAGACCAGGTTGCCCTTGGCCAACTGAGAGCTGAAAATCTTCACAGGTGGAGACTTTTTGGCCCCCACCAGTACTGCCTGGCAAATTTCACATGTGCACATGATTAACAGCACAGAGGCAATTCAGGGATGCAAAAGGCAGAGGGAAAGTTTTCAGCTGCAAAATTAGCCAGGCCTTTCTAGATACTCAAGCGTTTAATTCTGTGCAGAGTTCTGGTGCCTTTGATACCTCCTGAGGCCTCTCGAGTGGGAAAGAGACAACCGAGTTCCAGCCAAGCGGAAGCCACGTGCCTGTGTGTGTGGATGGAGCCGGGGCTGTTCTTGCACAAAGAAAGCTGGGGCAAGGTGGGATGCACGAAGTCTTAAAGCCGATGGTACGTATAGGCTTCAAGGTTACCTTACAAAAACCCAAGGACAGGGAGAGAGACAGATGCGCTACAGTCGTCGCTGTGTCCCCTTCTCCCTGCCCACAGCGCGGCTCTGAGGAAGCCCGTTAGCACTCACGTTGTCCCAGATAACTGAAAAATTTGAACAGTAGGAACGTCCTTGCTAGGTACAATTAGCTGCCTGAAATAACCCAGCTGAATTCTCAGGAGCCGGGCTTATTCTGCAGGCCTGGTCATTAGGAAAATCATCAAGATCTTGCTGAAGAGAGAGCATTCATCAGCCTGTTTGGGAGCAGATCCTGCATCTCCAGAGCAGAAGCAGAAGCTGCGTCCTTTGTGCAGGAGAGGAGGTACCCGGCTGCACACCTTGACCCGGCGCCTCCGCACCACCTCTTCCCTGAGCAGCGCTGCTCCCTGCCTGGCCATTCCCGGCCCCAGCACGTCGTGAAAACCACTCTGCCTTTGGCGTAGGAAGCGCCGTGGCGAATGCTGGCCTCGGAAGAAGGAGAGAGCCAGATGCTGGCAGTGGCAGCAGCGAGAGCGGGCTGCAGGCAGCGGGGCTTGCTCCGGGCTGGCAGGAGGTGGCGGGGGACAGCGGCGGGCAGAGACGGGGACAGGGGCAGGGGCAGGGGCAGGAGGGAGAGAGCAGCCGGCCAGCAGGCAGGAGCAGCAGGCAGGAGCAGCGGCAGGCAGCGGGTGGTTAATCAGCCGTCTGCTTCCGTGACTGAGCTCGGTGTTTGCAGCAAAGAGCTACGGAGAGGAGAAAGCCTCTCACTCATGAAAGAAACATCAGTGCTAATCAAATCAGGGTCCAGCCCAGCAGCACGCGACAGGCCGTGGCGGCTCATTCATATTTCATGCTTTGCTCCACTTCGGCAAGATAAAGCCCAGTGCAAAAGGTGGGGGAGCCCTGCCCGGCATGGGTAGGACCCCAGGACCATGGGGGGGGAGGCCAGGGGAGAGGGGAGCCAAGGGCTGAGCTGCACCCGGGCTGGGGATGGGTGGCTGGGACTTGCCAGCAAGTCAGTGATGTCCCAGGTAAGCTCAAGTCCGTGCTCAGGGGCTTTTGGGTTCTGAGCTCTGAAGGTCAGCAAAGCAAGTGGGTTGCATGCGGCTTTGCTCCGTCTCTTCCATGGCTGCTGGAGGCTTTTCTTGGCCCCTGGTTGTGGGGCTGCTCCTCGGTACTGCTGATGGTGGGTGGGGGCCCAGGGAAGCCCAAGCTGGTCATGGTCAGCAAGATGAGGAGAAGACATCACCCATGGCAGACAGAGACCAGGGTCTGGTTGCCCCCAAAAACATCTCTTTAGGGTCTTTGCCCTTGTCTGCAAGAGACCCTGCTGCTGCGGGACGGGGTGCGGGACGCAGATCCCATCAGCAGGCTGCGCAGCACTGCAGCCGGCGCAGGAGGGGCAGATTGCAGACAGGGTCCTGAGCCTGGGGCGGGGGCTGAGCCGGCGTCTGCCGCAGCAGCGAGGGGGTGTGAGCGGCTGCGCGGGTGCTTTGCTGCAAAGCTCCCATCAGGGGTGACAGAGGGAGGCGTGCAGAGAAGGGAAGGCTGATGGAGCCCATGATCGAGGCTGATAAGCAGGAAGAGATGAAAAGAGGACTAAAGGATGGGCAAGCTGGGAGTTAGAGAAGTGGGCGGGCAGCCACCTCCACTCCTCTTGGAGCGCTGACAAGAGGGACAGAGGACCAAGACACAAAACTCCCATTTTAGCTCCAGAGACTTGGCCCTTTACTGGTGCACATCCCCAGCATCAGGGAGAGCCTGCTGCCTTTCCCTTCCCCGTGTTGGGTTTCCATCTCCCAGTAGCACTCTCTGCTTTGGCCTTTCACCTGGGTCTGGGACCCTGCATGGAGAAGTGACTGGTTTTGGTGGACATATCACTGGTGCTGGCTCAGAGCAACCTATGGGTGCCTGCAGGACATTCCATCCGTCCCACCACCCTTCCCTCCCTGCCTTGCTTCCACCCCTCCTCGGAACTCATCAGTTTTGTCAGGAGCACAAAAAATAGCAGTTCAGAGATTCGCACACAGTTTGGTGGCAGCTGGTGGGTCCTGCCCTCCATGGAGCACAGCCTGGCTGCAGGCAGTCCTGACCCGCCGGGGGTACGGAGGGCACGGCTGCCCGCTGCGGCCAGACCCGTGGTGCAGGCTCTAGGAGCAGAGTGCCAGCAGATGCCACCAAAAAAATCTGAGGCTCCCTGCACCTCCCTGCAGGCAGCAGACACTGCTGGCTCCCTGGCACTGCACCCCGCTTTCAGCCAGAAGCCATCCCCTGGGCTCCCAAAACTTTCCATCTAAAACTGGCGAGGCACTTCAGCATCAAATGGAGAGGTCTGGAGGCATTCCCAGCAGCTCCCCCAGCCCTGTGGTGCTGGCAGTGTCACTGGCAGAGGAAACACCTCCTCCCCAAAGCAGACCTGTCCCGTCTCAGAAAGGTGTGGGTGCAGGGACATGGCTAATCCAGGTGCAGGCGTAACCAAGCCATGCAGAAGCAGAGCAAGGCCACCAAGGAGGGGCTGGGAGCAGCAGTCACTGGGGCTGGTCAGGGATTGCCATGAGGCTGTGGGACCCCTTGCCCTCCTCCGAGGGCTACAGAGGATGCTAAAACGTTCTGGGCTAATGATGGCAAGGATGAGACACTGATTGAACCCCACAGGCTCCAGGTCTCCCGCAGGGCTGGGGTGTGAGGCAGCACCCATCACCACTCAGCCTGTGCAGCAGTGTGTGGGCAGCAGGTCCTGTGGTGGGACCTGCGCACAAGGAGGGGTCTGGACCCAGGAACCATGCATAGCCTATGGAGCAAGGGGCTCACCTGAGGGCAAACCCAACCTCCTGGAGGTGACCCAGGGCAGGACATACCTGTCTGGGCCCCTACAAGACACGGGTTTGCATCCCCACCTCTGCCCACAAGGGAAGATACTGAAACCGCAACAGGAAAAGAAAGATTTGGGGCAAACAAGCAAAAATGCTAGCACCACGCTTCCAGATGGAGCCTTGCCCACCTCCTCGCACCATCAAGTCTGCAAACTCACGACACGTCTGCCTGGCTCCGCTCTTGTCCTACACTCTAGCTCCCAGCACCCACACAAAAACACAGGCTCAGCGAGAGATGGGCATTCGGCAGAAGCGGGAGCTGTGGGCAGGCATCACAAATGTGTGTGTGTGTGTGTCCCCCGACAGTGAACACCCTTACAAACCTGAGGAATCACCCCTCAGCTGTAATGCTGGCCCTTGGAAACCAGTCCCAGGTGCCAACCCTGTGTACTTCAAGCGGCGTGTGCTGTTGAGTCCCTTTCACCAGCTGCCCTTAAATTCCGCCCCCCTTGCAGTACACTGGGATGTTAGAGAGGCTCGAAAAGTAAATGTGGATATAGGCATGGCAGAAGGCTTGGAAAACCAGTTAGAACAAGAGGATGCAGGACACTGGAGAGATGCAGCAGGCACAGACCCACTCATCTTCCCAGGGATGTTTCACCAGCCTGGTGGAGAACTGGGAGTGGACCCGGCACAGCTCACCCTTGAGCTGCTTCATTTCGGCAGTAGCAGCTTGCTCGTCACCCCCAGCCCTTCTCCCACAGCTACAGGCTGGGAGAATCAAGTTTTTGCCAGGCTGCACCAGAGCCCTGAGATGGAGCAGGAGCAGCAGCTCGGGGATGCTCAACGAGAGCAGGGTGGGCAAGGATGGCTCTGCCCCGACGGCGGGACTGAGTCCCCGTGCCAAAGGAGCCACCTTGGGGGCTTGGCTGCTAAAACGAGGATGCATAAAGCTGAGGATTTTGCCAGTGGTGGGAGCAGTCCTGGGAGAGGATCAAACTGAAGGCGCTGCTTTGAGAGGGCAGAGGCAGCGGCCGCTGCTGTCAGCGCCGACGCTGGTGGGTTGATCAGAGCGCAGGGAGGTCCCTGCAGCCCACCCTGAGCATTGCCCAGCTCAGCCACCCCCATCTGTCCATCCTGGCCTCCCGGAGGTGGGCGTCTCTGACAGGCACTCTGCAGGGAGAAAACAAAAACCCAGGCTCCCCCCAGCTCAGTGCCCCTCCTTGCTCCCCGGGACGCATGTGCAGAGAATTTCAAAGAGGCTGCAGCTCTGCCGTTCCCAGGAAGGAGCTCTGCCTGCCGCCCTCTTGCAGGCAGCACATGGTTCCCAGCACAGATGTCCTGGGCACTGCCTCGCTCAAAGGACACCGGCGTGGAGGTGGAACCCGGTGGAACCCATGGGTACAAGAACCATGAGATCCCCTCACCACCAAGGATGCTTCACCTCCCTGCCCAGTGCCCTCGGCAGGCTGTGGGGCCCAGCGGGGGCAGGAGGAAGATGAGGGAGAGGTGGTGGGATGCTTTCAGGGAGTGGCTGAAGGCACAGTGTCAGGAGAACAGGAGACAAGGGTGAAGTATGGAAAACCAGAGCACATTAGCTACAAGTAGCCTCGGGGGCACTTTCCTTCAGGACGATGTCTCAAGGCTCGTTGCAAGCTTGAAGCGAAGCTTTGCCTACAGGTGCTGTCACAGGTCCCTCTCGTGCCTTCTCCTGGACACACGTGGACACAAGCTGAGGCTGCAGCCGGCTCGTTTGGGGGGACACTGCCACATGGCATGCTCTTGCTCCAACTGTCATTTCCATAAAGCCTGTACAAACAGGAGCTCCTCCTCATGTTAGGCTGAAATCCGCTGCTGCTCCAGGTGGGGGAGAGAGATGCAGGGCAGGTACAGGCTGTGGGGGGATGCTGCCGACGACTGTGTCACCAAGCCCTTGATGGTAAGAGATGAAAGGACTGGAATCCCAGAATCCCAGAAGGGCAGCGGTTGGTAGGGCCCTCCAAAGATCACCCAGCCCAACTCCCCTGCTCAAGCAGGCTCACCCAGAGCAGGGGGCACAGGACAGCATCCAGGCAGCGGTTGAATATCTTCAGAAAAGGAGACTCCACAACCCCCCTGGGCAGCCTGTGCCAGGGCTCGGTCACCCTCAAAGTCAAGAAGTTCTTCCTCATGTTCAACTGGAACCTCTTCTGCTTCAGTTTGTGCCCATTGCCCCTTGTCCTGGCACTGGGCACCACTGAGAAGAGTCTGGCTCTATCCTTGTGACCCCCACCCTTAAGATATTTGTATGTGTTGATGAGATCCCCTCTCAGTCTTCTCTTCTCCAGGCTGAACAAGCACAGCTCCCCCAGCCTTTCCTCATAGGGGAGATGCTCCAGTCCCCCCATCATCTTTGTAGCCCTCCTCTGGACTCTCTCTAGGAGTTCCTCATCTTTCTTGAACTGGGGAGCCCAGAAATGGATGCAGTGCTCCAGGTGCGGTCTCACCAGGGCAGAGTAGAGGGGAGGACAACCAAATGTCTTGGAAAGCTGTATCATAACATTTTAGTGCTTTACATACAGCATTTATTGATGAGAGCTGCTGCTTAGAGATATTTCACTGCCTGGAAATTTCACAGGATCCAGCAGGGCTATGGAAGGGACCTCCAGGTTGTCCCGTCCTGCATCGCGTTCACAGTGGGGCTGTCACCCATCAAAGACCAGATTGTCCCACAGCACTGTGTTCCCCTCAGACTCCTACAGGGATGTGGCACATCGTTGCTGTACATGTCTGGGGTCCTGCCAGCCTCTCCTGACCACGGGACCTTCTGCTGCCTCCCCACCCAGCGCCAGCCAGCTCTCCGAACATCAGGTAACCCAGGCCACAACAAACGCAGATGTCTGCTCACACCCTGCATAGACACAGCGTGGCAAGGACCTGCAGGTTGGAGGGGTGAGATCTGAGCTCCTGGCTGAGGCGTGGGAGCAGGACCGTGAAGGGACAAGGGAAACTGAGGCAGGGAGCAGCACTGAGGATGCTTCACTTCAGGCTGGATGTCTCCTGTCCCAGCAAAACCTGAGAGAGGTTGTGCTGGGAACCACAAGCCATGTCTGTGCCTATTCCCTTAAGCATCGTAGGGTTGATAAAGATGTTAACTGAAATCAAAGTGCCTGGAAAAGTGAGGATGCAGGGGGGGAATGTCAGGTATTGACAGGAGCAAGGGATGGGGGTTTTTTGCATGGTGAGAATGTGCCCATGGCCAGAGAAGGGGCCACACATCAGCAAGTCCCATTCTGTTTTCATCTCTCCGAGTAGAGAAGCCAAAGCTGCAAATATTTTGCTCAAGGTTTTTTTTTTCTTTGCAAAGCTTATACTCAAGAAGCCGTTGCCTCTGCTTATGAAAAGCCCTTTTCTACACCAGGCATATCTTGCCCAGGCCACCCCACTCAGACCAATCTTGGCTCCCCTGTGCCCTCAGCTCATCCCAGTTCCCCCTGCCTCAGCTCTTCCCACATCTCTCAGCCACATCCTAGTTCACCCAAATCTGCCCTAGCCACACTCCTTCTCCCACCACCCATCCCTCCACCCTCTCCTGGAGAGCCCGGTCTCTTGCACAAGGTGCTCCTGTATGATGCGAACTCATGGCAGCAGGGCTTAGCGATGGCAGAGCATCGATGGAGCTGGCAGGACTCATCTCTCCTCTGGAGCACCTGGGGTCCAGGAGGCTGTTGCTCTGCTCCCCAAGACCCCGCTCCAGCTCCCCAGGTCCACTCCTCCCCAGACCCCAGCAGAGTCACATCAAAGAGCACAGCCTTTTGTTTAGGTCCTGTTTGAAGTTTGCTGCTAATTTTTGGTATGCATGCAGTGGTGTTTGGCTCATGCTCGTTCCCAGAATAAATGCTCGTTGCATTGCTCTTAAATGATTGGAGACCTCTAATTTTAATCTTTTATTCATAAACTTCTTCCATCTCAGACACAGAAAAAACCATGTATATTCAAAACCTGCGAGAATTGAAAATTTCATAAGTGCTGATGACCCTTTGCTGGCAGCTCTGAATGTGAGAGAAATAAAGGAATTGTAATGAGGAACCTCATCTTTTGGCAATGGGTTTAGAGGAGCCCAGCACTAAGAGGGGTTTCATCCCCCCCCTGCTGTGTGTCCGTGGGGGATGGGGTCAGTCCCGCTGGCTGCTGCTCCATCACCTCCCGCATCTCCAGCTCCTCTCCGCTGCGCTGGGGGTGTAAGCTCACATGGAACCGTCGGAGCGTGCCCTGCCTGTGTGGCCGCACACATCGCTCCCCGAGCTCATGCCCCGCCAGTGCCCCAAAGCCTCCATTTCCGTCGCCCCACTTCAGCTCCTGCCCATGCAGGAGCAATGCTGCTCGCCGTCCTCTGCAGCGTGTACCATCACCCTCCTCCCTGGTGCACCCAGTTGATTTGCACCCTTCTCTGTGTTCGGGAAGGACACGGATTGCCCCCTGTTATCTGCTGAATGCCACCCCACCAACACTCTCTGTCCCACTGCCTACAAGGGCCACTTTTAAGGACAACTTTGTGAGGGGAAGAAATGAAACATATGATGAGCCACCAGAAAACCATATGAGTGAAAGACTCTAGGGTCAGGAAGGCATCAGTGAGTGCCTGGGAACAATTTCAGCACCAGCAAAATGAAGATCTCTAATGTGATGGGAGTCTGGATCAACAGGTTTCAACGCCTTTGCCCTTCTCACAGGTTTCCTATATGGCGTGCAACCCCTCAGTCTTTTTTAACTCAGTAAAAACTTCTTGGTTGGTTTTTTTTTACATCCAGGACTAAGCAGTGTAGTGTGTAGGGGAAACGTTGCCAGCTTTGCACGCAGAAATCTTTCTGGCACCTGCAGGCGGTCTGCAATTCCCTTCTGGAAAGACCAGCACAAGCAGAAGACGTAGCAACTGTGCACTGGGATTTCCCAAGACACAACTGCCAGGAGTTTTCATCCAGGAAATGTGAAAGGCTCTGTTGTTTGTCTGGATGTTATGGATATTTGACAGCCTGCTCAGAAGACCATGTGTAGTTGTGCCTGGGTTGCTGGATGAGGGACTTGTAAACTGCTGAGAGTGCAGAGAGCCAAGGAGCAAAACCACACATCCCAGCTCCATGGGTGCTGGTCGGGTGGGTCACAGGTCCCTGAGGAGCTGGGCTGTGTTTGTCTAGGGACCCCCTGGTGCTCCCCTCTGAGCGAGATGCTTTAGACTGCATCCCATGGAGCAGTGGGAGCGCCCTGGGCGCAGGGGTGGGATATACGTCATGTACCTGGAGGTTAAGTCAGGCTGATGGATGCAGGTTCCCCTTTACACCTTCGCAAGGCAGGTGACCAAGCACCATTCGTTTCCTCCTTTTCCCACTCAGTGCAGCAGGCAACTGCTCAGAGGGAGACCTCATAATCCCAGAGACCTGTGTTTCTGCTCCGAAGCCTGTCCTGTGTTCCCAGCCCCTGGGTTGCTGTGGTCCTTTCTCATCCCACCTGGCTCGCTCGAGGTGGGGACACCCTGCCCTGATTGCAGAGCAGGCACTTCTGTCAGCCTCTGTCCATCCTGGGGCGAACCCTGCTGCTGTCTCACTCCTTGATGGTAGTTTCCGAGACATGACCTATGGGACACTTCAAAACCCACAGCAGAAGTCAACCCATAACCCTTCCAAGGGTTAAAATAGCAGCTGCGGATGATATTTATATCTTACATCAGATTATCCTGAGTAATTTGCTTGGACATGACTCTAAACAACTGTGCTAAAGGCAGAGAGAGAAGGTGGTTTGGGAGTACAGCCTTCCTTGGCAGGCTAAGTTGGTCTGTGATCAGACAGGGATCGTATCAGTAAATACAAAGCCGAGTTCACCATCTGTTAACACCATCCATGGAGTGCGTCTGACCCCTGCAAACTCACAGAAAGTCGGCACGAACTGAGCGTGGGTGCAGGGATAAGATGGGTGGCTTCATGCAGGGCTCCGCAGGTGCTCTGCGAGCCCGGGCTGCTGCCTCCAGGCACGCAAAGCTCGCAGAGCCTCACCTGCTGATGGCACAGCCAAAGTTGGCCTGGACAGCTGTAAATTAAATGCTTCGGAGATGACTTATTGGTTACTTGGGGTAATAAGGAGTGTGACTAGAAAATGAAAGCTGTTTTACCAAGGGAAGACCAGCTCCCAGCGGTGCAAGCTGGAGTAAAAGTCTCTTTGGGGGACATTTAAGAAGGTCTGAAAATCCTGATGGGTGTTTTGGTATGTGAAGGGGTTTATTTGCTGTCATGCATAAGCCAGAGTGCCTATTGCTTCTCCTCAAATGGAAGAGTTTGCCTCTTGTCCAGCTCCTTTCCCTGGACAGCTCCCCCAAGCCCTCTCCGCAGGGTTTTCAATCCTGAGCTGGTTCCCAGGATCGCTGGATGCCAGCCCTATCCCCAGCTTGGCCAGAATGGCCAGCCACTGCCTGTGGTGGGGCTCAGCCCGGGGAGCACGGAGGAATGCACCAGCTCTAGAAGCCCAGCTCTGTGTCCTGGAGAGGAGCCGTCCATGGCTGGCCCTGGCCAGGACTGCACTTCCATGGCAATTTCTTCCAGAAGGGGAAAAAACAACGTGTTAAAAATGACACAACCCTGTCTCATCTTCTGGGGGCTGTGAGCGGGGAGGTGCCCTGGGCACGGTGCTCAGTCTTCCGCGCGGTGATGCTGTAGCAGCGGTGGAGCAGCTCCAGGTATGGGCCCCTGCCCACGCAGAGCAATGCACACCTGAGTGCCCCTGCCCGTGCCTGGCAGAAGGAGCTGGGCAGCAGCATCATCTGTCCTTCCATGGATCAGGTGTCTGCTCTGGGACCAAGAAACGTAAGAAAACATTGTATGTTTTCTTGGCTTTATTCGTAACTGAAATAAATGAATGAAGTGTGGGTCCCCAGTGAACACTGACATGTCCCAGTGTTCCCAGGCTGTTCCACTGTGCCCAATGCCAGCCATGTACCCTGAGCAAGGTGTGACGTGGTTCCTGTCCCCGTCCGCATGATGGGCCGTGGGTCTGAGCAGAACCTGCACAGCTGTACGCACTGGGCATACATGCGGAAGGAGCAGGATGAGGTGAACTTCCAACCGTATTTCTTGAAGTGTCTGGCAGATAACCACTCCAGCAAACTGGAAAGGTGGAATACGATGTCTAAGGATGTGTTTGGGCGGTGGTGGGGAAAGAAGGAGAGTCCAGGGCAGGACAGGTCAGGAGCAACAGGCATCCTGCAGTCATGATAGTGATGGGAAAGGCAAATACTGAAGCAGGGTACGTAAAGGGGGGTGCAGAGCTCAGGGCTCTGCAGTGCTGGGGAGATTGCAGCTTGCCCAGCCTGGGGGCTGGTGCTGGGCACTGGAGGGAACAGCGAAGGGGGAGAACAGGAGGGACGATGCTCTGGATGGGGCTGGCAGGATGACTTGATAGCGCATAGCTGGTGCAAGGAGGGCTGGGGCACCTGGGGGGACAGGGCTGCACTGCCTGGGGACGGTCACCCCCACCCCCAGCAAAGGCTGGGCCATTGCGTGCAGGCGGTGACATGGCTATTGCTGATCCCACCCTGTGCCGTGGTGCCCTTTTGGGTTTATATGGTAAGAAAAATCATGCTGTTTTCCTGCAAGTGCTGGTGTTGTCTTTGTCCCTGAAACTCATATGCTGGCAAACCCTTCACTGGCAGGCAGCTGGAACCACAGCTAAATGCCTACAGGAAGGGTTGTGCAGGCCCACCTAGGAGATACTTCAGCTCAGACTTCAGAGGGTGAGGCCTGAGGTTTTACTGGTGGTTTTTTTTTTTTTGCTTAATTTAAGACTTCCTGAATTTCCAGGAAAGGGTAAGCCTGGATCTGGGAAAACCTGCATGAGACCCCCGAGGTTCAGAGGAGCCTCTGCACACAAGATCTCCCATCCTTGCATGATCTCCTGCCCTATGTAGCAATGACTTGGTGGTTTTGGGGAGACTTTTCCTAGCCTGCAGCACAGGGAGCCTACAAATGATCATCATCCTGGCCCTTCCCTGCACACCTAGGTCCATACCACAGACTCTCCTGCTCCCCTGGGAATCATCCTCCACATGTGGGAGGCTTTCTGCAGCAGAGGAAGGAGGTGGCTAGCTGGCTAGGCCATGAAGCAGCCATGGAGGCCCCCACAGTCTCTGCAAGCGAACAGCTTGCAGCACAGGGACAATAACAGGCGAGGAGATGGCCCATGGGAAGAAGGAGTTTTATTGTCCAGGAGGAGGTGCACACTCTGAACATAAAAGGCAAACCCTGCCCTGCCATCCTTGCAGCTGGGAGCAGCCCAATGACTCTGTGCTGCAGGACCTGACCCATGAACTGCCTGGAAAGGGGCCATCTGGCAGCTCCCAACCTCAGATCCTGCAGCCCACGTTACCAGGGTTGCCCAGCAAACCCCAAGGACACAGGTCTGGGGCACCGGCCTGACCTCTGCTTTCCCCAGTTTGTCCACGATGGACTCACCCAAATGTCGGGAAGAGAGGACAGGGCCAGCACCCACCGTCCTGTGCTGCAGTGCTCGGACTGACCCCCATCACGATGCTGAGCGCAGGGTGGGTGTGTGACAGGTCTGAGTGCAGGACGCAGGGTGCAATAAAAATTAAACAACACATTGCATCTGTCCCCCATTACAAAGAGCTTCCATAGGAAGAAGTAAAGTGCCCGTCACAGTCAGAGAATCCATCAGGATGTAAGCGCCCTGGATGGAAAACTAAGCCAGCCCCAGCCAGTTTAGCCAGGATTATTGCAGCTGAGAAATGGCTTTAACCCTCCCCCCACCCCCCTTGTGCCCAAACAGCACTGAGAGGAACAGGCCTTGGGCCATATCCTACCAGTGACGGTATCTACGTGATGCTGGGTTCGCTGTGCCCGTGCTAAGGACGGGATGCTGTGGGCCAGGCTGGTCCCCTCCAGCACTTCTTTTCCAGCAGCCCCCCTCCCCAGCCATGCTCCCAGCAGAGTTTTTTGCAGTGAGTTCAGCCCCGTGACTGAGGCTTCTGTGCTTTGAGACCATTTTTGTGTACTTAACATCACATTTCAGTAAAACGGTTCCCAAACCCATAGAAAATTGTATTTACACCCAAGAGACACCTTCCCATCCCACAGCCTGCCCCCCTCCCTGGCACATCTGCATCCCTGCAGCCAGCTCAGCCTCTCAGACCAGCTCCACAAGTCTTTGGAGGCCGCTGCTCCGCACCAGGCAAGCTCGCCAAAAGAGATGCTCCTGTGGACGAGAGGAGACCTGTGAAGGAAAGACCAACCTCCCGGTCACCAGGCTCACCAGCCAGGTTGTGCTGAAGGTCCTCTTTGCCCAGAACCCCTGTCCCCAGCCACAGGACTGTGTGATTGCAGCTGGAAATGTTGCTCAGGACCCCTCCTTTGCAGATGCTGCAGCAGCCCTAGGCATAGGCAGGTAGCATGGTGATGGGCTTGGATTTCTCTAGAAGAACATAGAAGGGTTTGGCAGAATTCTCTCTGTCCCTCCATCCTGTGGGGTGGGAGCAAACTCTCCCACTCTTCTCTGGTCTGGTACGGCTCTGGGGGAGGCCGGGACGCTGGTTCTGCTGGGGGAGAAGCCCAAGCTTGTGGCCCTAGGAGACGTGCCGGGGCTGCCCTAGGACACCTGTGCTGGATCTGGAAAGAAGCGGTGCTGGTGAGTTCAAGAGATGGAGGGTCTCCTGCAGCACCCTGGGGCTTCCTGAGGCTCCATATGGCAGACCCTGGCCACCTCTCCTCCTCTGCATGCAGACCCAGCCATTCTGCCAGCTTGTACTCTGTCCCCTGCCTGGTGGAGGTGGTCCATGAAGTCACCTGCAGGCTGGTGCAGTTCAGGAGGTCCAGGCTGGAGTACACTGGAACTGGGAGGTACTGGGCGCTGGGTTGTCTCTGCTGTGTGGCAGCCTGTGGGGTCATCCTCGGTTCAGAGCTCCTGGTCCTGGTATTGCTGCTGCTCTGGTACCCCTCCATCTGCAGGTGAGCTGGGGCCATCCCGCTGTGTGAAGGGGTCACCACCTGTCCTGCATAGTGGTGTGGGAACCCCCAGTCCCACAGGGACATGGTAGGGGACGAAGAGAGAGGCATGGCATGTCCTAGCCTGCCTGCAAGGCTGCTCCTCCCTTCAGATGGGGGAAGGAGGCAGCAGGACCATCGAGGCATCTGGAAAGCCATGTTTCCACTGATGCTGAAATCAAAGAGATGCTGGCGGGGGTCCAGGTCCTGGTCTGGTGCCCCTTTTCCTGCTCACCACCCTGCTGCCCCTGTGCCAGGGTAAGTGTTAAGGAATGCCCGATGCGGGTCTGCAAAGCTGGTGATCAGAGATGCCTTCTGGGGCCATTTGTGTTCAGCAGCTGGGACCGCATGGCCTGGATGCTGCTCAAGATCTTCTTCTGGTGGCCCATCATGGTGATGCCCAGACTCCGAACATCCCTGGAGAACAAGGACACTGTCAGACACCCCAGTGGGCTGGACCTGTGCCAGGCCCCAGAGAGACACTGCTCCTCCCCACGTGCACACCCCAGGGACCAGCCCAGGGGCCCGTGCCGGGCTCCTCTCCACTTGCCCATCAGCACAAGGCTGCTGCTGAGGGTCCAGGGGCATCCTCCAGGGACAGAGAGGCTGCCATTCCCGTGGGCACATCCTCCTGACAGGGCTGTGACAGCCCGGGGGAGGAGCAGGAGCGGGAGGGGGATCACTCTTGACAGGCTAGCAGGTGACAAGATCAATGCTCTGAAATTGGATTCAGTTTTAGTGAGATGCTCTCAGATAACCCAGTCAGAAAGATGGATGGATGATGAGCCTTCCCCACTCAAAAGCTTCCCCGATGTGCATGAGAAACAAGGACTGGTATCAGCTCAATCCCACAGCAAAGGCCCCAGGTACAGCCCCCGATCAATGCACATGACAGCCCTCTGCCTGTGTCTCTCCATCTTCCCTTTCACGGGCTCCTTCTCCACCTGCCCCACCTCGACCAAGGCCGTCACGTCCTTCCTGAGTCATGGGATCTACTGTCCGGCAGCCCCATGCCTTTTGACAGGGAACGAGTCTCCTCCGAGGCAGGAGAGGTTGTTGACAACCCTGGCACTAATGCTAACACCAAGGGATGGGGAATGTAAGCCCCGGGTAGGAGCAGGTATGGTTGCAGTCCTTCCTGGTACCGCCTGGAGCATCCGCTACCTCGGAGAACCCCTAGACAGGCGGAAGAGCGAGCTCCTTACAGCAGGAGGAGGAGGATGGGTGGTGGGGCGCATGTTCAGCTCTCCTTAACCCAGCCCTGGTCACTTGGGTATGACCTTCCAGGGACACTGAGGCCCTGGGTGGTGCCTCCCTGCCTAGCTGCACTAAGTGGGGAGCCACTCCAGTGCACTGGGGTCTGAAGAATCTCTGAGGTGCCCCCCAGTTCCATTTGTCCCCTGATGATCCCAGAGAAGATGCGCAATATGGCCCAGCCAGGCTCTGGTCCAGACATGCCTTTGCAGGGGAAACAAAAGTGAGAGGAGACAGCGACCTCATATCTGACCCTGCTTTGAGCAGGAGGTTGGACTAGATGACCTCCTCAAGCCCCTGACAACCCAAATCATCTGTGACCCTGTGGTGACATTGGAGAGCACCAGAGGTGACTCGGTACTCACACCCTCTCGCTATGACTCCCACACCTCCTCTCAAAGGTCAGCACAGACTTGGGCATCATCCCAGGTCTCCACATGAACCTGGTACAGGCCAAGCTCTGCTTCCTCGGGGATGTGTGACTGGCTCAGGGGTTGAGGTTAAGCAAGCCAAGGCAGGATGGCCTCTGCTTGGGACTAGTGGGGTGGTGCAGGGCAACCCCACTGGTGCTGTTTGTCCTCTGGTACTCACTCGATGTTCATGCGCATCACCATGCCCAGGGAGGAGTACCCTGCCATGGCAAAGTTGTCCCGGTAGTGGCCCAGGCGGATGGAGTCCAGCCAGTCCTCCACTGTCAGACAGCTGGCCAGGTCGAGGAGACCCCTGTCGAAGGGTGTTTGGGTGAACCTGAGAGCAGGACAGAAGGGGTTAGACCAGGAGGTGTTGATCCTAGATGTCCAGGCTGTAAGGTCTGCCTCAAAGAGATTGTGACCCTGCAGATGAGGGCAAGACAGACAAAGCCCTCGCAGGCTGGTGAAGGCAGGCGCACCGCTGTGTGGGTACTGCTGCATGAGCTTGACCAGACCCTGGCGTGGGGATGCCACGGTGGGAGCAAGGCAGTGAAGAGAAGGGCCATCAAGATGATCCAAGGCCTGGGAAGCCTGCCATATGAGGACAGTCTGAGACAACTGGGTTTGTTCAGCCTAGAGCAAAGGAGGCTCAGAGGGGATCTCATCACCACATACCAGTACCAAAGGGGGAGCTACAAGGAAGGTGGAGACTCCCTTTTCACAAGGAGTCACATGGAGAGGACAAAGGGGAATGGACACAAGTTGCTCTTGGGGAGATTCCAACCAGACACGAGAGGGAAATTTTTCACCCCAGGGGAGGGGTTGACTCCGCCACACTGGACACTTTTAAGACGCAGCTGGACAGGGTGCTGGGCCATCTTGTCTAGACTGATCTCTTGCCCAGAAAGGTTGGACTAGATGATCCTAGAGGTCCTTCCAACCTGGGATTCTATGATTCTATGATTCAGTGAAGTGCAGGATGCTTCCCATTGCCCACCACAACCTGTGCCCATGGGCCCTATGCGCATCCATGGCCACAGGGGAAGCCACTGCTGCTAAAGCTGGACAGAAATACCCCACGTCTGCTGCAACCCACATGCCCAGCATCAGCAGTCAACCCCTGCTCAGCACAGTGGATCCGGGAGCCCTTACCGGTTCACGGTGGCTGTGCACTTCAAGTTGTCAGGGTTGCGGATCAGCTTGTCCAGGATGCCGACAATCTGGGCGAAGCGTGGCCTCTCGCCGCGGTCCTTCTGCCAGCAATCCAGCATGAGCTGGTGCAGGGCTGTGGGGCAGCCCATGGGGGCAGGCAGGCGGTAGCCTTCCTCCACCGAGTTAATGACCTGGAAGGAAGCCACACGCTGGAGTGGAGTCGCACCCCCACCCGACTCCCAGCACCCCGGACGGCAGCAGCCGGGGACCATCCCTGGTGCATGAGCTGCTGGGGCCATCAGTCGGGGAAGCAGGGCGGGTGTACACAGGACTCATGCGAAACGACAAGTGCAACACCAGCGAGCTGTGAGCGGCCTCTGTGGAGAGCTGGAGGAAGGCTGGGCACCAGACACGTGCAGGAAATCACTACTGCTATGGCAGCAGATTTATTAAGTGGTCCAAGAGGCCTGAAATATTGCAGCTTCCCTCCAGCAGAGAAGCCATGAGAGCTGCGCTCACATTCACTTGTTCTGCACCCAGGGCTTGCAAGGCTGGAGGAAACCCTGCTTGGAGGAACTGTGTGGAGGGGGTGGTGTGAGCCACTGCATCCATGCCCTGTTGTCACCAAAGCTTCTTTCTAAAATAATAAAAACACTAAGGAGAGAGGGGACTCTCAGGACACCCAGACCAGGGAGAAGGCAGATCGGTTTATAGTGCCTGTAGGTAAAAAAAACAGGGAGTCCTGTGGTTCTGTGGAGTCAAAATATTCATTTTGTTGCCTCCTCCTGGAAATTTTGCTCCCAGGTTGTAGTCAGGAATATAACCTACATTTTCCTACAGTTCTTATGCTACTCTTGAGGGAAGGGTCGCTCCACATAACTCTGACAAGCCCAAAGCCACTGCCGGGAGGTGCAGCCCGGGGCTCTCAGCAGCCTCCCGTGGGCAGTGGAAGGGATGGACCCCCAGCATGGGTGCAGGAGGGACGGGCAGGCTAATGCGGTGGGGCTGCACTGATCCTGGGGAAGCCCTGACCCCTTCCAGGAAGCGGGAAGGGTGGCACAACACGTGCCGAAGCTCTCCAGCCAGCAGAAAGGCTTGCACAGAGCAGCAGACAGGGACGGGGAGACCCACGGTGCACAGAGCCAGGCACAGCCAGGAGCCGGGGTGCTGCAAAGGGCGAGGCTGTGTGGTGCAGTGGTGGGCAACCCACCGACGTCCCTGCCGAGACAGACCGTGCACAGCCCTGCATGGATGTGAGGAGAGGCAAGGGCTGCTCTTTGGGTCCCTTTTCCCCAGACCCCACTGCTAGGCTGGCTGGGGTGAGGGCAGGCTTGCTGCCACGCTGCCCCGCGTCCACTCACATCCCGGTTGGTCATGTTCCAGTACGGGCGCTCGCCGTAGGCCAGCACCTCCCACATGACGATGCCGTAGCTCCACACATCACTGGCCGAGGAGAACTTGCGGTATGCGATGGCCTCCGGAGCCGTCCAACGAATAGGAATCTTCCCCCCCTGAAAAAATGAGCAACAGTGGAGGCTCAGAGCATGCAGGGCTCAGGCGTCCCTACCTCTCTGCAGCTGGGACAGCAGATCAGACAAGCAATATGCTGGGATGGCATCTTCTGGAAAGGCCTGAGGAGGCAATCTGCACAAGATAAGCCTAGAGGTGTACCTGAAGGATGACTTCAAAGTATTTCCAGTAGAGCAAGGAGAAAGCTGTGCTGTTTCACAAGGTCTTCTTCATGCACAGTTCGGGCCCTCCATGTTCAAGAGAGAACAATTCAAAGTGATGAAGTGGAGCCGAGGGCTACCAGTGCACAAAACCATGGAGCTGACCCTGGGCGCAGGCAGGGAGCCTGACCCGAGCAGACAAGGAGAGCGATGGCATGTGCTTCCCCCCATTACTGCTTTGGCAGGCAAGCACTGATGAGAAGGACTTGTTGAATTAAAGGGCCATGCTGACAAAAATCAGCAATATATGGGCTAAGAACACATTTAAGCTGGAAATGTGGATGTCAGCCATCTGAAGAGGAAAGTTGTGGATCAGAGAACATCGGGTGGGCAGCTGGGGCAGGCACGATGAGCCTGTGGACACCTTTCAGCTATCCCTGTCTAGGGAGAGTTGCCTCCACCCAACTGAGTCCTGCCTGCTCTGGCGCACTCCTTGATGGGGACTGAAGATGAATGATGGGTCCTTTGGGACAGTCCCTTTGGGGAAGCAATCTCCTGAGCAGGTCCAGGGCAACAGAGGAGGAACACGGGACACCATCTTATCACAAGTTTCTGAACAAGAAAGCATCCTCATTTTTCAGGACACCCTGACTGAGACCTCACCAGAGACCTCGTGCGCCTGCTCCTGTTGCTGCATCCTTGTGGTTCAGCTCTATCCAGAATACATGCCTAGCCTTCCTCCGGAGCAACCAGCTCTGGTGGTTTTTGCTGTGCCAAGATGCCTCTGCTTGTGACATTTATGGTGGCTCCTCCATGCCCTAGTGACTTCCCTGCTTGAATTCATACTGGGGAGATGAGACAGTGTCACTAGAAACTGGGCAGGATTGGGAAGGGTCAGCAGGTAGATTGATGCATGACCTCTGGTCACTGCGGTCACCCTCCTGACCCAGTGTGGTCACGGACATACTGGCTCTGCAAACTTGTTCACAAAGATTAAAAGCACTGGGGGAAAGCTCAGAGACTGGCTTGGCGGGAGGAAGGCCAGACTATGTGTGCATCTGTAGGCCACAGACAAGGAGATGGTCTGCTCTGACATCAGGGAGTCCTAGGTGACCTTGGGCCCCTTCTTACCCTTCCTCCGAGAGTCCCAGGGCCTAGCTGCAGAAGGTACTGTACTTGAACCAAGCAGCAGGAACCTTCCCCAAAATTAAAGGACCTGGAATATCAAGTTATTTCCTGAGATCCCAAAGGGCGCAGCTGAATGCAAAGACACACACAGAGGACGCATTCTGGTTTTCTTCCTCACTTGGCTGAGGCCAAGCCAAGAGCACGAAGGCCATGTTCTCCAGGCTGGACCACTGTGCGCTCATCCTCAGAGCTGCAACAGCTCTGGGTCCTGCTCTGCATTGCCATCAGCTGTCCCAAAGCAACCTGAAGCTCTTTCTGCTTCTCTAATCTTGGTCCTTCTAAAAAATAATGCTCAGACTCCTCAGCTGCAGCTCCAAACTGGCCTCCATCAGGAATTGCCTATCCACCACCACATTTTCCCAGCCAGAGATGTGCGTGGGGAGCACACTATTCCTTTCGTGTCCAGAGAAGAGCAAAAAGAGCATATTCCCTCAGTGTATTCCATTTTGCCTCTGATGACCTCCAGTGGAGCATGTCAAGCTCTAGAGCTGTCAAGTTGGCCAGAAAAATCTTTAAATGACTTCACAGGCAAAAGCATCCTACACTAAAACAAAATCATCCAGGTTGCAAAGACAATTCCCACCCTTTCCACACCCTGAATGAGGTAGAGTCACATGGAAAAACGAGCATGAGGCCATGCTGCTGAAGTGTCCCATTAACACCCACCTACCGTCCGATGGCTCTGGGGCAACTGAAGGAGTGGATGGAGCTACACAGCCCAAGGAAGGACTCCAATGGGGACATGGGGGTGTCCCTGTGCAGTGAGTGGCCCACGCGTGCCCATGGGAGCTGTTGGCTGGGGAGGTTTGATGAGCTCCCTGCTACACCAGCCTGCTTCTCTTTGTTCACTGCACCCCTCATTCTGGGATGTCCCTGCATGAAGGACAATGCCTTAAGGCTCAGAAGCTCTTTGCATTCATGCTCTTGGTCCAGATATCAGCAGTGAGGTGACCATCTCCATTCGTGACCTGCCTATCTTGACTTGAGCGCGTCAAACTTTTCCATCTGTCAGAGGCCTGGGGCAATCACCGACAGTAAGGATCAACGAGACTGCAGTGCTAGGAGCCACGCACCGTGGTGGTGTACGCAGCATCGGGGTCATCCTCCAGGATTCGGGAGAGGCCGAAGTCAGACACTTTGCAGACCAGGTTGCTGTTCACCAGGATGTTGCGAGCAGCCAGGTCCCGATGCACATAGCCCAGGTCGGACAGGTACCTCATGCCCGCTCCGATGCCACGCAACATGCCCACCAGCTGGATGATGGTGAACTGCCCGTCATGTTTCTGGAGAGGAAATAACCCAGAGTTCATCCGTGGTTTTCACCAGCATCCTACTGATGCTGCTCTCATTAAACTAACTCCCTAGTACCTCTCATCTTTGGCTTAGCACCTCCTCTACCCCCAGTGCCTCTCCCTTGTCCCCACGGCCACCTCCTGCCTGCCCAGCACCTCTGACTCGTGGCTCAGGGAGGTGCCCCTGCCTTTGCAGTGCTGCTCCAGGGAGCTGGCCACGATGCCCTGGAGCTGGTGCCTGCTGGAGAGGGGAGAGCCCAGAGCACACCGCTCCCGTGCAGGGGTCACCATGGATGTGAGGCTGAGGAGCAGGGACCGGCCTCTTCTCCAGTCACTCAGGCCAGGGGGATGTGCAATGAATGAGCAAGAGAGCTCCTTACCCGGAGGAAGGTGTCTAGCGAGCCATTCTCCATGTATTCAGTAACGATCATTACCAATTTGCCTGCAGAAGACAAGGGAGGTCAAGTTAGCAGAGAAGTCACCTTCCTCTGGGAAGCCAGTGCCAGGCTGTTACTGGGAGAGACATGAATCCAGGCCAGTGGATCTCCTGCAGCCCCGCAGAGCGGTCTCACCCCTGGACCGCAGAGGACGGGCACGATGGTGGGGATGTGGCAATAACCCCGACACTTACCCCTCCCTCCAGGTGCTATTGAAGTGGCAAGGTCAGCTTCATTATCCTGCTGAAATGTGCATGCCATTAGCATAACACTTTGCATCAGAATGTGCCTTTTTGAAGGAAGACTTCAAATTATGATTCAATACAGGCAGCCTTCCAAATAAACGCTAATGGGTAGGACGTCTCCTAAGCCAATAACCCTGACCTGGGGTGCAGTGGGAAACTGCTGCATGGAAACCTCGTCCTGTAAGAGAAGGCAATGGGGTGGGACAGAGGGGACCCCAGCTAAAGGGACGTCTGACGAGTGAGCAGCCAGGGCAGCCGAAGGATGGAGAGCACCCAAAGCGATCCCTCACCCCCATCTCCCAGGGTGCCCACAGGGAGATACGTCCCCGCTCTGCCCCACCATGGGTCCCAACCCCGCCAGCCACATACTCCTGGTCACCACCCCCTCCAGGTGGATGACGTTGGGGTGGTCGAACTGTGCCATGATGCTGGCTTCACTCAGAAAGTCCCGTCTCTGCTTCTCCGTGTAGCCCGCTTTCAGTGCCTTGATGGCCACGGGAATCTCCCTCTTCCCTGGCAGCTTCAGGCGGCCGTAGCACACCTCTCCGGACTCCCCTGCAAGGCAAGGGAGGGTGAGGGCATGGGGCATCCTCAGCTTCTTGCACTGACCTGCCAGCACCATGGATCACCTGGACCACTGGCATGATGGGAATAACAGAAATATCAGAAGCCACCTCTCTCTGATGCCTTTTACTGAAGGTGATGGGCCAAGGGTGGTCACAGTGGTGCTTGCTTTACTGCTTTTAATGAATAAATCTGGGAGTCTCTTAGCAGCAGGGATACCTCTCAGAGCCAGGCTTCCTCGCTGCTCTGCTTGGCTCTGCAGTGTCCCCCAACACACAGGGTGAGCCCTTAGGGTGCTGCTGGTGAAGCTCCAGCTCTGGCTCTGCCTTGTGCTTCCCCACAAGCCCCTGTTCCTAAGCAAAAAAATCTTTTGTCCTGAAAATCTACCGTTTCGCTTGCAATTCATTTGCATCTTGTCACCCCAGTTGCTTGCTCCGAGGTTTGGTGGCAGGGCGGCCACACTGGCGCACACGGGACAGGCTGAGCTGTCTTCTGTGTTAGGCTGAGCCGTGGGCTCCACGCCAGCCAAATAGCAGCCTTCTGCCTCCGAAGAGGTTATTTCATGCCCAGGGACTCACCGGACCCAATGACCTTCTCGATCTTGATCCGAGAAGCCTCAATTTCACGGGTGAACTCGTGCACGGCTTGGCAGGGGTCCTCGTACGTGTGGGGGTCCACATAGAATTTTGACTCGGGGAACTTCACTGCCAGGTTTCAGAAGGGAGAGAGGAGATAAGCTCCTTCAGGCAGCGCCGCCAAGAAGCGGGGGCCCCCAGCAGCCAGGCAAAGGCTGGGCAGGGGCAGGGCTTCATGGGTTGGCATGCGGAGGAGCCACAGAGGTTGCAGCACCGAGGAAACCCAAAGCACTCTTTGGCATATCTGTGTCCTCAGAGCAGCCTAGGACCTGACTGCCCAGGTCTCCTCCACGTGACTGTCCCCCTCCATCACCCCCCGACCCCTCACCCGTGATGAATTTTCCATTCCTCTGGCCTGCTGCTGTCTGGGATGAATGTGCTGCAGTCCCATCTCAGGCTGTGCAGCCCTTCAGCCCCGCTACCAGGGTGCCCCGGCACCAGAGCCCCTGCTCAGCTCTCCTAGGCACATCCCCAGAAGCAGGTGGGGGTCAAAACCCTTCCCCCTGGAAACCACAGCAGCACCAGAGGGTAATGGTCCAGGTCCCTGCCCATCCGCGGGGCTGAGGTCCTTCACACCCCAGGGGCAGCAGCAGGGAGGGTCCTACCTTGCCCATTCTGATAATGCATCTTCTCCTCGTCAGATTCCTGGAAAGCCTTGCTGTACCCGCAGTGCCTGCCGTGGGTACACAAGGGTCAGAAGAGGCACTCCTGTCCCTCGCTCCCACTGTCAGCCCAAGGGTAAGGTGGAAGGCAGTGTGCGCCGGGGCTGTAGGCAGCTCCGAAGGAGCTGGGGGTAACGCTGCACCCCTGCCTCTTGCTGGACCGACACTTTGGCCTGGAGCGAGGTGCTTCCAGGTGCTCCCCAAGGCTTGGCAGAGCTAAAAGCTGTGGCCCTTTCGCCTCCTCTGTGCAGTGGCAGGTCTGTTCCACACACCTGGCTCAGCCACGCAGCAGCACGTAGTCCCTCTTGGACCTTTCTGATGCAGATCTCTCCACTCCTGACCTACCTCCTAGCCCACCCAGTCAGCCCTCATACTGGTAGTGTTGGAGGTACTGGTATTGCTATGGCCATGGCTATTGCTATTCAGCCTGCTAGCATGAGGGGAAGGTCTGGAGATTGGCTCTGCCTCAGGGAAGGTGGAGGCATGGTGACTTCTAAACGGAGTTAATGAGCAACTTGCTCATTAACCCCTAACCTACAGATGCTCTGGACAAATTGAGAGGAGAAAAGCTGTGCCCAAATTCTCCCATCCCTCCTGCCCTGCTTGGTGACAAGCCGCACTGACCTCCAGAAAACACGCACCTCTTTTTGCAGATTAGGACCACCAGCAACGCCACAAGGCCAGTGATGAGTGTCAGGCAGATCCAGACAATCGTCATGGTGTCGTACCGGAGCGAGACTGGAAGAAGCGGGGTAGGAAGGAGACGAGCTGGAGCGAGGAGCACTCTGCTGTGCTCAGAAACTCACCTCCCCCAGGGGGTCATGTTCTTCAAAGAGAAAGCACCATTCCCCACCCAGCTCCATCTTTGGGGCTCTCCCAGTGTACAGGGACCATTTACACATGGGGAAACCAAGCACAGATCTGGGAAAGCCACAGAGATACAGCAAACCCATGCAGAGCGGAGCTGGGAGCCTCAGGTCCTCACCAGGTCTTCCCTGCCCTAACTGCAATGTCCTCCCTCCCTCTTCTTTCTAAACACATCTCAGGAGGGCAATTTCAAGCAAGCCCCACAGGCTGACACTGCAGGAGATGTGCCTCCAGCCTCTCTCCCTGCATGGCAGAGGGACAATCGCTATGGACAAGGGCACCGCCATCCCCCACGCTCCCTGCCCCACACCTCCCACATCCCACCATTGCACACACTCACCCGGCTTCCCCGTTTCCACCTCCACGGTCTGACTGAACCTCCCGCAGCCCGCAGAGGTGCGAGCCCGAACCTGGAAAATGTAGCGGGTTGCAGGCTTGAGCCCAGAGATGGTGGCAGTGGTGCCCTTGGATTTCAGAGTCGAATAGCTCTGCATTTCCTTGTCCTGGGGAAAAACAACATCAAAACCCTTGCTGCATCAGCACAGCAACTACAAAGTCTTCCAAAATAGTCCTTTGTGCAAGGCTGGCAGACAGCAGCAATTGCACCAGCAGGATCTAAACTGAGCCGTGCCCCTGCCTAAATCCACCACACGGGGACTGGTTTGCGGCAGCAGGCTCAGCGTTACCTTCTCGTAGTACTTGATTTCATACTCCAGGATGATGCCGTTGGGCTGGTCTGGCTCCTGCCACAGCAAGGTGACGCTGTTCTGGCCCGTGCTCTCCTGGTGGACCACCACCACCTGGGATGGGGCTGGGGACACAGACAGCAGGGTGTTAGGGTCCTGCATAGCTGAGGGCAGCAGGACACAGCAGCAGGGAAGGGTGGAACTGGAGCCCCGTGCAGCGGTTGCTGGTTTAAACCATGTTTCTGTTTTAATTAAAGCCATGCGGAGATGAGTGCTGTGGAGGGACTTGCAAACAGGCTTTTGTTTGCTTTGGTTGCCTCAATCTCTTTCCCATGGAGTGAGCAGGCTCCAAGGAGATGAAAGAGGAGGGCACTGCCCCAGCGCAGGCGGGAGGGAACACTGGTGCTTCACTGGGATCTGGAGCCAGAAAGGAGAAGGGGCTGCGGGGCTGGAGGTCATGGAGATGCCAGGCAGGACCCCCACCCCTCCTGCCCCACCTGGGGAAAGGGGAGAGGGGTGGGGGAAGAAGGAAGGGAAGGGGAGGCGATAAACGCCCAGAGGGGTGATCAGGGACTAAGCATCAGTCTAAAGGTGCCCGGTGGGGGGCCTCTCCTGCCCTGAGATACTCATCACCTGCCTGGGCCTGGGCTGGGAGCCTGTGAACTGGTCCTTGTACCTGCTGTGTCTGAACTGGAGCTGCCACAGCCAGAGCAACCAGCTCACCGCCTCTTTTCCCTCTGGGAAAATCCCCCCTGGAAGGACCCCAGAGATTGTGGCGTGGTCCTGCAATGGCCAGGGACAGCCATTGGGTCTGACCCACGGGAAGGGGTCAGGCACCCCCTTATGATCCTCACTGCCAAGTGAAACATGGGATGTGGTGGCTTCAGGGCAGATGGAGCTGCTCCCTGCCGTGGGGCGTCGCTGGGGCAGCACTGAGACCAAAAGAGGCCTCAGGGGCTGCAGCAGCAGTGGGGCACCCAGGGACTGACAGGCAGCAGGTACAGCTCAGTTCATCTTCAAGCCGGCTCCTCTGAGAAGCAGAAATCACTGTTGCGACACAGGACCCCGGGGAGCTGGGACAGGGTGGGATGGTGGGAATCAGCTAAACCCCATGGGCTCCTGCAATGCCATCTCCCAGCCCCAGGGCACCTCTGCTGCACTGGCTTCTGCCCTGTGCAGCCGCCTGGGGCCGTGGGGACAAGAGCAACGGGGGTGCAGTGCAGCGGGGGTTCCTCCGCCCCTCCGGGTGGGCAGGGACGCTCTGTGGCGTGCAGCAGCTGGAGCACTGCGCAGCTCAACTTCAATCACCACCAAATTCCCCACCCCGCTGTTTTCACGGCACCTGCTCAGCATCCACTTTTCAGCAGAGAGGTTGAAATGGGAATATTCAGCACTTCGTGAGAGCTGCCCCCCTCTGAGGCATCAGGACGCTGCTGCTCTCCAGCACTTGGAGGGATCATGCAGGAGCAAGCAGGCAGGACCGAGCGGCTTCCACGTGGGCTCGGCGGAGGGCTGAAGTGCTGCGGGCAGGCATTAGTGACAAAAGGGCCTTGTTCTCATGCCAGCCGTGAGCTAACCCAATGAGGCTCCCTGGGTTTCTCCTGCTGGCACCACCACCATGAGAGCAGAAGGGGCTCAGCATCCCGGGAAGTTCCCGAGGGCTCATTTCCAGCTGGGAGGATTAACAAGAAGGGTCAGTCCCTGCCCTGTCCCCTCTGCCCACAGCGTGCTCCATGGAAAGGGCCTTAGCTGGGCTCTGCTCTGGAGAGGTGCCCAGGTGACCCTGGAGCAAGGTCCCGGCCCACCCAGGATAGAGCATTGCTGAGGAGTAATGAAAGAGCATTTCACAGCAAGGGATTTGCGAAGATGAGACATGCACAAGAGAGACATCTCCCAGCAAACGTTGCTGTCACCTGCCAGAGCCTGGCCTTGGTGTCAGCTAAGAGCAGAGCATGAACTGCTGCTTGGCCCTTTGGGAAGGGACAGAAGGCTGGAGGAACATCCTGAAAGATTCATGCTCCACTTAGTGTTCCTGTCAATAAACAAGTGTTCTCCGTGCCCCCTGTCTCCTGCAGAAAAGGAGCCTCCACCAGCGGCTGCAGACTGGAGTGGAGAAAAGGGAGGATGAAAAAGGATACCATGAACCAGAGAAGGGTAAGAGTTGCCTTGGGCAGCAGCTCATCTCCCATCCACCCTGGCTCCCTGAACCCCCCTCCAGCAGCAGAGAGGATAGGGGTCACATCTCTGGGGGCCCCATGCCCATCACCAAACCTTGGCTGCTAGGGCAGGCTCTGGCTCCTGCAGATACTGGCTGGAGCAACGTTGGAGCAACATCAGCGTCACGCACACAGGCAAAGCCTGGCAGGGGGTGTCTGCTCCTCCTACCTGCCTGGTTTGTCGTGATGTTGGCGACCGCAGCCCTCCTGGACTCCAGGCTGAGGTCGGACACGCCGTTGACAGCCTCCACCCAAAAGGAATAGTTGGTGTGGGCCAGGAGGTTGGTCACCGTCAGCGCTCCCTGCACCAGGCTCATCTGCTGGGGCATGAAGCGGATCCCGCTGCCGCACGCCTCGCACTGGCCGGCGTCCCCCGCGCAGCGCCTGCAGACCACGTTGTACACGATGTCAGCCCGTCCCCCCTTGTCCAGGGGTGGGCCCCACTCCAGTGTCACTGAAGTGCCATTTACACTGGAGATCAGGTTCACAGGAGCAGAGGGGGGGCCTGGAAAAGATTCAGAGGTTCAGGCAGGGCCAGGGCTCCTGAAGCATGTTGGGACTGGTGGAGCAGGGGACCAAAGGGGGGCGTACCTTGGGCAGCATGTGCCTGAGCGTACAAATGATGCTACGGGGAGTGCAGAGCTGCCCAGAGGGCAAAATGCTCCAAACAGAAGACAGCAAAGACACAGACAGGTCTTGAGGTGACATGCCTGGAGGTAAGGTGCTCTGGATCAGGGTGCCATGCACCAGGCAGGGAAGAGAGGCAATGGGGATGTGGGAAGATTTTGGGGGAAGATCCAAGGTGTCAATGGGCTGGAGGCTGGGGAGCAGGACCTGCTCATCTAAAGGGAAGGATTAACTCACATTTCCTGGGGAGATTAACAATCTGGAGTGGATATGCCCTAGGGAAACACAAGTCAGACGTTGCTGACTTGTTTTTCACCCTGGCTTTGGCTAGAAGCTTTTCTGCCCTCCTGGACCCACTGCAGAGAGGAGGACTCCTCTTGGGATGCTCTTGGCCCCTTTTAATAGCACCAGGCTCTTCAAAGCAGCCTGTTGCAGAGAGCTGCGTGGGAACCGTATACCAACCCTGGTGCCATGCCTACCCACAACGAGGGAGATGGCAGCAGCACTTGCGCTGGCCCACAGCCTCCCGGGGGTCTGACCACCCTGGGCATTTCTGCAGGGGAAAGTGGCCAGCAAGCGGCTGCCGCGCTGGCTGGTGCGTGAGCAGGCGAGCTCGCTGGCGGAGCCGTGGTCTCACCCTGCTCCGTCACAAGAGACAGCCCGGGGAGGGGAGTGGGCTCTGGCCGGGGATGTTTGGGGAGCAGCAGGATGAGGATGAGCAGGCAGCGAGGGGGTGCAGCTAAAAGGGGTCTCAGCTGATGCACCGGAGGGGGACCGGGGGCTGACTGCGGCAGTGCCTTGGGCAGCGGGCGCAGAGGCGAGGGTGCATGACGGGCTCAGCCCGGGAGCCTCTGCTGTGCCTGAGGACGTGGGACGGGCGCCCGGGCCGCCGGGGTACTCACGCGTGCAGGCGGCCGAGGGGGGGTCCTGCACCGCCCTGTAGAAGCTGCTGTCGCAGCGGCACACGCGGGCCGCCCGGCTCTCCGAATGGCTGTGCAAGGGGCACTTTGCACACAGCTGGTCCCCGGGGGCCGACTTGTAAAATCCCAGCTGGCAGGCTGCCGAGGAGGGAACGGGCAGAGGTCAGCGGCACGCGCCTGGGCCAGGAGCACCCCGCGACTTGGCAAACCCCACCAGTGCAAGGCTGGACCCCGCTCTTACCCAGCGCGTGGGAAACCAGCCCTTCTCCCCAGCACACGGGTGAGTCCAGCTGGAAACCGCTCCCGTCCCTCCCCGCAGGCTGTTCTTATTGCCGTCCTGGTACCTGCTCCCCACTGCTTCATAAAAGCAGACTTGGGTGCCTCTGCTTTTCCTGAGTTGCCTGCAAAACTCGAGGTGTTCCCCTTGCACCCGTGCCTGCTGCCCAGAGCTCTCCCCACCGCAGCCACCCCTCTGGGCCATCGCCTGGCCCCCAGGGCAGGCACCACTGCAAAGACCAAGCCAGGCAGCACTGGAAATCACCTTGTAAAATGTTCTAAGAACCATCATTTACAGGGCAAATTTATGGCACGGCCCGCACTTCACAGCAGTTGCCACACTCCTCGCGCTGGGTGTGCCCAGGTGTTCAGGAGCGTCCATGTGGGCCGCTTCAAGAAGTAAAAACTCGGCACCCGGGACACGGTGCACATCCCTCTGTGAGCCCCTGGTCTGCTGCCATCCAAAGCCACATATTTACTTGTACAAACCAAGGGAAAACACCCTCTCTTGTTTCGCACTGCAGCGGACGGGCAGTGCACGCGCGCTGCCGGCTCTCGGCGAGGGTCTGGAGGCGGCGTGAGCCAGCCCCAGCCTCGCCCGCCCGCGCTCCCCGCCGTGCCAGGGCCCGTGCGGCAGGACCCCCGCTCGCCCCGCACCCGGGCTGGCACCAGGCTGCGCCCTCCATCCCCGCTGCCCCGCGGGTGAAGCATTTGTCACACAAACAACTCGGCTCTCGTTAGGAAAATCGATTAGCTGGAGAGTGACATGTGGCACGTCAGGTATCCCCCTGGGGGGGGAAGGATCTGTCCTCTCTGGCAGGTTTTGATTCTGAGTAAGGAAAAGAGGCTCTGTCTGGGTCCCCGTATTCATCACGTACTTCTAGGACGGGTTCCAGTGATTCAAGCATTAATCCTGGCTCTGACTCATTTCTGGTTTTCCCTGCTGAGGTAGTAATACCTTCATTTTCCCGTCTTTACCCCCAGCGGCCACCTCTGCATACTGCCTCAATTTTTGCTTCCAAGCATGTGGAAGGGTTTTGTTTGCGATCCAGCATCCCCGGTGGTCTGGGTCCCTCCGTGCTGGCTGTTTGTTCTGCTTCTAGGTGCTGATTTGTTTTCTCATTAAGACCACTCTTTTCTTCGTCACCCATCTCCCCGGACTGATTGCTACCAACATGTTTCACGTATCACACGCTGCACAGAAATACCGCGGCCTCTTTATAACTGAGCTGCTTCCAGCAATGGCAGCTGAAGGCTGTGCTCCAGCCACACGCAGCCCTGGTGGCTTGCTGGTCCCTTTTCAGACTCTGTCACTAGCTCCTGGGGCAGTTTTGCTCCGAATGCTACTTTAAAGGCAGGGGAGAAATACCACCAGCAGGATGCACACGTGCTGCACGTGCCGGAGATGTTGGTATCGCAGCTTAGTATAGCAGGCTGGAAAAAGGAAAGACCAGAAGCTCCAGAGTTTGTTCCCAAATCCCTGCTCCTCCAGGCCCTGAATCGCATCAGAGCAAGGAGCAGAAATGCTCAAACGTGGGGATGCAAGGGAAGGCAGATGTGACTCACGGGGAAATTGCAGCAGCTCGGGGCTTGCTTCGCCCCTCAGCTCCCTTGGCACCTTTCGCCGCCTCGAGGACGTCAGAAGAGGATGGAAAGCGGGGGAGGCAGAGCTGGGAGAGGTTTGCTCTCCCCGGGCAGCCCCACCAAGGACAGCCCAGGACATTTCTCTGGCTCTGGTGCGGTGGTGCCACACACCAGGAGAGCCAGGGGCTCTGCCTTTGCCGAGTTCCCTCTGCCTGGCACCGCAGCGCCCTCCCGTCTGCAGCCCCCCGGCTCTGGGTGCAAGGCTGAGATGAGTGCTGCTACACCCTGCTCTCAGGTGGGGACAAATCCAGGGGCAGCCAGCTGGGGAAAAAGCCCAAACCAAATCTCTAAGAAAGAAAAGCTCCCGGTTCCTCTGTGTGGGAAAGAGTGAAGACACGGCCCGAGCACGGCCCAGCAGATGGGAACCCAGCAACGAGGCAGCCCCGCAGTCCGTGCTAGCCAGTGTCCGTGCCAGGACCTTCAACTGTAGTGTGAACCCTCCCTTGTACCTGCAAGCCACCACCGTCTTCCACCCACGCAGGAACCAGCAGCCAGGGACTCTTGATTCAGGAAGCACTGGAGTGGTTCCCCCCACCAATATTTAATTAAGGGCAGAGAAATCAGTGCTGTATGGGGTATGGAGAGATGGGCCAGTGGGAAGGATGGGAGCATGAAGCACAGCAGATTTGCACCAAGAAATTATAATCACTTAGCATTAATGCTGTAAAAAAATGTTAATTACCTGTAGCGATGATTCACAATTATTTTAGATGCACTCAGGGGGAAAATTATCCTAAATGACAAATTACGGGTGAATTTGTGCGCCAGGGCAGAGGCATTGACAGCCACCTCCCAGCACCGGGACAGCACCAGCACGTGAGGAGCCAGGAGGGCAACAGGGGCTGGGGCAGGTGCTGCTCTGGAGGGGGTCGTGCACCTCCGCACCCCTCGGTGCTTGCGTTAGCTGGAAGCAGGACACACGTGCAAAGCCTTTCGCAAGCACGGGGGACAGGGCACCAGCTTGGAACCTGCACAAGTTATGAAATCAGGGCTCCGCAGCCGTGGCTGTAGCACACACTGAAACCACCAAAATCTGAAGCCACCCACCAGGGAGGTGCAGAACTGTGGTCCTGCTGTCTTCACTGCAACCAGCTACTGCCGCCTGCCAGAAGTGCCCTCCACGGAGCCCTGCAGAGGGTGGGGATTTCTTTTTCTAATATTATTATTTTATGCAGTCGATACACGTGCTCTGTGTTTCAGGATCTCGGGTCCTCTTTGTGCACCACCAGAAGTCCTGCTACTGGTGTCCTCCTCCTGCCCCCAGGGCCATTCCCCCCGCAAAGCCCAGCCAAGGCTGCCAGTCCTTGCCGTTCCGTCTCACGGTGTGGCTTTGCAGTGCACACGGGACAGCAGCAAACCTCCGCCCGCAGCCCAGCTCGACTCGCACATCGACACTGGGCTTGCAGCCCAGACACCTGGCTGGTCCCAGTGTCACAAGCGGAGCCTACCAGAACAGACACCAAACCTGTGCTTGGCAGAGCACATCTCCAGCCCTCTGCTGCAGAGGTGGGTCCCCAGTTATCACCCCAGCCTCTTGGGGTCGATACCACGGGGCTTCCACAGATCCCCGCACCCTGCACAGCACATCTTGCCTGTTCTTCCCAGCCCACCAGCCCCACGCTCTCAGGCATAGCCAGCTCGAGGGGCTCCAGAGCAGCAGCTTGTCTCAGAAACAGCCAGCGCGGGGAGGGCTCTGCCAGCCATCTGCAGTTCGGTCCATTTGTTTCCCTCCCTCTCCATCCTCTGGGGACAGGACAACATCTGCTAATAAGCTGGCAGAGCTCGGGAAATGATAGATGAACCTGTCGAGGCTACGCTAGCTGGGAACAAGCCGCTCTTCTCGGCCTGAAGTTGCCGTCTGGGAGTAGTGCTCTGCAGGTGGCCCTGGTGGGACCACCAAGGGCTACTTTTGTGGGGCTGCAAATGCGAGCATTGACACCATGTCACTCCTCTCAGCTCCATCCTCAGCCCAGGAGGTTTGGGCAGGGCAAGGGCATGGCTGAGAGGGTGCCATGGGGCAGCTCCACGGCACCGGTGCCACCAATTGCCCCTTTCCCTGACCCTGCAACAAAGCTGGGCATCAGCAAGCACCAGAAGAACAGCCGTGTACCTCCCATTGGTGGTGCGGGGAGGAGATGGAGATGGAAATAAGGGTGTCACAGCCACAGTGACAGCCAGAGGCAGGCACCAGTCCCAGAGCCCTCCGGGCTGAGGGAGAAGCTAGCATGGAAAATCCCAGCTCCTTTCAATCCCATTTCAGCATGATGCCTCCAACCTCAGCTCCCACACAACACAGACACCAAAGCAGAAGCATGTTATTCACAGCCATGTCTTAAAAAAGAGGCGTCCGCCTCATCGCCCCAACCCTTGTGTTTGTGCAAGGCTGTGCTCCCCTTTCCCTGCAGCCCCAGGTCAGCCCAGGCTCTGTCCCCAAGTTGGTCGGTGGTCTGAAGGGGGGTTGGGGGCTGTCTGGGCTGGATCTCCTGGTCCCTAGATTGTGCATCACCCCAGGGCCTTGCTGATGCTCTGTGCATCCTTCGCGTGCTGCTCACCCCCGTGCTGTCTCACGCCCCCGATCGCTGCCTTACCTCTGGCCCCTGAGCACCCCCTTACAGCCCCTCGCACAGCCCGGCCCCCACCTTGCAGCCCCTCTGCACAGCTCACAACCCTTCCCAGCCCCGATACCGCCTTACAGCCCGTCACACCACCCTGCACACCTGAACTGGTCTCACACCACCCCAGACTCCGCCTCACATCACCTCCCGGCTGCTTGGCCCTTCTTCCCACAGTTCAACCCATCTCACACTCCTTCCTACCCCCGAAAGTTGCAGAGAAGGGAACAGGGGGAGTTTTCACCCGCAAAGATTTTGCAAAGCTAGCAAAACCCTACGCCTCCAGCTGGAGCAAACGGCGCATGCAGCAAAGGGCACCCTGCACAGCTTCTTGCTCAAGACCAGATCCTACCCATGTCACCACTGCCTGTGTGACGACCTCTTCCCCTTCCTGAAAACACGGTGCTGCTGCTGGCATTTCCGCATGATGGAGAAAGGGGTCCAAACGCCGGTGGTGCTCAGCTCTGCAGGGGCAAGGGCTATGCTGGCCCCTGCCATGCTCTTCACTTGCTCAAGACCCAGATTTCACAGCCACCAGGGTAAGGAGGGCCCTGCTCTTCCAAGTGGAGTAACTCCACCTGTAGTGCTGGGCAAACTGGAACCATGGTGGTCCAGACTGGCTGCATCCCAAACTGGACATCTGCATGGTGCTGCCATAGAAAAACCAGCTGGTCTTGCCTCTTGCCCTGAGTTCAGTACTGTTGAAAGCACCCCTGACTCTGCCCTACATCTTTTTTTTTTAATTAAAAAAAAAAAGGAAAAAAGGAGGGAACATCCAAATCACAGTGTGCTGCAAGTGCGGGTCTGCTGCCTGGTGCAGACATCCTTCTGTGGGAGTGGAGCCGAGGCGATGCTGTGCAGACTTATGTAGGTGAGACAGCCTGGCATGCTCTCGGAGTGAAGGTTTTTTTATAAAGCTGATCCGGGGGAACACTACAGCTTGTAGGAGTCGGATGGAAACAGGCGGCCTAATGCTAGAATTAGAAAAAAGCTGTTTCCAAAACTCCGCCTTGTTGGAGGGTTTTAGACAGAACTATCCAAGGCTTCTGACAAACCCCACAGTTTTCAGCAGGCTAAAAACAAATGCAGAAAACGCTGTGTTCAGGATGGGAGCCACCCCTGGGGGCAACAGTGCTGGGGGTGACCCCGCGTCCCTGCCGTGAGGCTGTGGGGAGCAAAAAGGCATGAATGAAGAAAGGATACAGAAAACACTGAGAACTTAAACCCAGCCCCCGCAGGAACCAGTGTGCAGCTTTGTAGGGCATGCGAGCCCTCTCACCACAGGCATATGGCCATGGATATATACGGGTGCCGAGCTTTAGAATGAGTAAATAAATAAATGCGCTCCAGCAGAAGCAAGTGAAGAGCATGAGAGGGGCCAGCACAGCCCTCGCCCCTGCAGAGCTGAGCACCACCGGCGTTTGGATCCCTTTCTCTGTCGTGGGGAAGCTCCAGCAGCAGCACCGTGTTTTCAGGAAGGGGAAGAAGTCATCACACAGGCAGTGGTGACATGGGTAGGATCTGGATCTCAGGACATGACGTGAACCTGGCCAAATTCTGCAGAAGAGTTCAAACCAAAAAAACCCCCACATTCCAAAACTGGTGAAGGTCTTTGGGTCCAGCCAGCACAGTCCAGCTGCTCTTCGGCACTACAGAGACCTACCAGGCACAAACAAAATTTGTTTCATCCCCATCAACACCCTGAACTCCAGCCTAGCATCATTCTCACCCTCCGTCTGGCTAAACACAGCAAACTCAGAGGAAAAGTGGCAAACTATAAAATATTCAGCCAGGGACAAATCCCATAGCTCTGTTGGTGGGGATGGGGCAGCTCTACACTCATCTCTGTCCTTTCTGTTTGTTCATAACCAGAAAAAAAAAAAAGGTTTTAGGTGTTAGGGGGGCTGCTTTGTTTTGTTTTCCTGGTAAATGCAATTGGCCACTTGCCTGAGGTTTAGAGGAGGGAGTGAAGGTGTCACCGAGCTCACTTCGTCCTGCCCCCTCGGGCACCCTCACTGAGCTGAATTAGCCCAGCGGACCCAGGGTCCAAACAGCTTGATCAGCAGCCAGGCCTGGGGCTATAAGCTGGAAGTCCTGCTCAGAAGCAAGCGTGAATCCAAGGATCCCATTCCAGGGATGGATAATCCTCCAGGGGAAGAAGTTTCTCCTAATGTCCAGCCCAAACCTTGCCAGCAGTCTGTGTCTCTGACACATCTTCTTTGCAGTTTGTTCCCATCTGAGGTCTGATACCTGCATCCTGAACAGTCCCCGCTTATGTGGTTTGGAAAACAAACTGTTTTCTTTTTTTTTAAAATTTTTTTAGGGTGAGAGGCTTTGCGTGAGATAAACAGAAGGCGATGTAATCTCACCAGCCGGTATTGCCTGCATTTTACAAAGCGGCTGACTGGTTTTCAAACCAGCAATGAAAATCTTGTGAGTCACGAAGTTTCTTTGATTTTTCTTGCCTGGCATCACTGAAAGTACATTTGCATAACTCCCATAGCGCATCTTCGAAACCATCCCTGCTCCTGCCCTTGGAAGGTTTATTTTGGTACACTTGCGGCAGAAGCCCTCTGTGGCGAGCCCCGGGGGCACTGGTGCAGCTGAGCGCTGGGCACAGCAGCCTGGTACCCTGCCAGGGGGTGCGGGAGCCTCCGAGGTGCAGCCCAACCACCCAGCCCATGGCTCGGAGCCGGCACGTGGGCACTGGGACCTGCAGAGAAAGTGTCCTTGAAACCCACACCGACCTGCAAAGAAATGCGAAATGTCTTCCAACGTGCTGGTTTGGAGTTGCATCAGGAGGGTATTTTACACACATTTGTCTGTCACCCCTGGTATTATGGTGCATCTACTTCCAGGTAGGACCTACAGGAGGTCTGGTAATGGGTGCACTGGAATCCCAGGCTTGCAGAGTGACAGAGGTATGTGTGACCCCCAGGCGCATTTAGGGGCCCCCCATGTAGCTCAGAGCCAGGAAAAAGGGGGTTTGCTTGCAGTCAGCCCAGCAAGACCAGTGTCCTGTTTGCAACCTAGCAGCCTGTGTCGGCTGTTCCACAGGAAGACACAACAGCCGGAGCTCATGGTTGCTCTGTGATGTTCTTACACAGGTGGGGAAAAAAGTCGCTGTTAGCAGAAAAAGGGGAGGGAAGCCTGAGGCTTCCCAGAACATCTCTGACTTAGAGAGGGATAAGGAGTTTGGGGAGAGAAGGGAATGGAGCAAGGCTCTGGCAGGCTGCCCTAACCCGCTAGCATGTCTCTCCTCCTCGCTGCGTGCTCCTCTGCCCCTTCCGCACCGAGGGGAGGGAGCAGAGGCTGCGCTTTCCCTGGGCAGGGATCCAGGAGCCAGCAGCATCCCCCCCTGCAGCGCAAAGGGGTCCGTCCCCTCGTGCCCAAGCCCAAGGAGTGCGGGTCGCATGGCTCCACCTTTCCTCCCCTTTCAACATCAGCATCTGGACCACATCTGTTCACACAGCTGCACAGGTTTGCTACCGTGGCCACAGGTCACTGCCCAGCCCAGCCCAGCAGGACCCTGTGCCTCTGACTTGGGCTCCCCTGCCAATGGCTTCTCCTCTGTCATTTTGTCCCCTGGCATTTCTAGGGCTTACCCTGACCCTGTGTGGCAAGGGCTGTGGCCACCAGCACCGTACATGGGTGATGGGGTGCAGCTGGATGGGGTTCCCCCTCCTCTCACACCGTCCAGCCCTGCTCCCCCCGTCCCACCAGCCGGAATGTCAGTCTCCACTGACTTTCTCCATAAAGGTCCATGGATGCAAAACTTGTTCACAAGCACATAATTACCAAGCTGGGTATTTTCTCCTCTTAATTAGCAATGCCGTGGTGCTTTAATTGCTCGATTAAAGTTGCCCACAAGGAAGGTTTAAGGTACATTAAATTTGCTGATTGGTTCATCAGCATGAATCTCAACGACTGGAAAAAATTAACTGGCTTCCAGATTGCTAACCAGACTCCCCAGATCCATTTTCACCAGCCGTGTGCCACAGGAGGCACAAGAGAGCCCAGCAGCAGAGGGGTCTGCCCTTTGTCCCAGCAGTCCTTCCCCTATTCCCATCCCTCCTTCAGTTTGGGAGCTGGATGGTAAAGGGTCCCGGCAGCAGCAGCATCCCTCCCTTCTCCTTGTCCAGAGGACATGGGCCATTTTTTCGGCTTAAGCAGAGATGGGTAAAGACTACCCCAGGGCTGGATCCTCCTTCAGCCACACACATCAGCCCCCTGCTCGGTAGCTGTTCTCCCCCAGCCCTAGCAGGCTACAAACACCCATCACCATGTGCAAATGGGCTGATGGAGCAGCAATCGCTCAATTGTTGGTCCCTCATTGCTGTTCCAGCCAAAGGCAACACCAAGCTGAAGCATCTGAACACCACAGAGGGAAAGCAGCCAGAGCGATCAGGATACCCAGAGGCTAAGATGCCTGGTTCCAAACTTCTGATAAAAATGCCTGAACCATGTGTCCCGCTCCTGAAACCCATGGATATACCATAAAGATGCTCTTTGGGAACTGCATTTCTGCCAAAGGCTCATCCACTCGCTCTGAGGGCAGGGAAGGGGGCCCTGTCCCTTCTGTTTTACCCTCTTCCATTTGTTCATTAAAGAAAAAGCTTCCTGGGAGGTTCTGCGTGCCTGGAGGTCGCCGTGGCTGGAAGCTGGATGGATGGAGGGTTTGTGCCAGCTCCCAGGGAGCATCACTGGGATCCATAGCTGTGGCACTGTTACCAGCGGTCCAGACCAACTCTCTGCACGTGTACAACTCGCAGTCAGCAAAACAGATTTTGGCCCAGCTTTCCAGATTTGCTCACTGATAGCTGGTGCCAGGCACAGCCCAATGAATAATTCATGTTTGCCCCAAAATCCTGACCCCAATGCAAAGGCCATAGCCCCAAAGAGCCACTGTCCTTGCCTGCTGGAGCCTCCCTGTCCACCTCTCCATCCATCCATCCATCCATCCATCCATCCCCAGGATGTGGTGCCCGCATCCCGGCTCTCAGCCCCACGGCTGTTTGAGGAGGTGGCTGGTGGGTTTCTTCCCTTTCCACAAGCACAGACCCAGGGTTAAAGTGCTCCCTCTCTCATTTCTCTAATTGCACTGACCTTTTTGAAGTGGGTCTCTATTTGTCCTGTACAGCAGCTGCATATAAATAAGGTGAATTATGCTGATTGTCTTCTTATTTGATAAATTACTGGGACAGATCCTTTTCACATACGCTGTAGCTTATTCTGCTATTTAGGCAAGGCAGTTGCTGTTTGCTGCATGTAAGAGATACTGACGTGCCTTGCTGTGGACCGTAGGTTTCAGGCAGGAGAGAGCAGTACATGCGAGGCTGGCTGTGGATGACAGGGTGAGGGAAGCAAAGCCCTTCAGAGCCTTGAGAACGGAGGGGGAAAGCGAGTGGGGCAGCAGGGCTGAGCCGCCCTGGGAGAGAGACCCCGAGGGGTTTCATCCTTGGGGTGGCCGTGGCAGAAGATGCCATGGGACTAGAAGCCGGGAATTTTAGGAGCTGGCAAACTCCAGGACACCCTCAGCAGCTGTGGCAATTCATGCTCAAACCTGGTTTCTGCCCAGTAAGGCCCTGTGGCACCTGTGCCCAGCTGCAGTTGGAAAAGGGGGTCCTGTGATGCTGAAGATAAATCAGGCAGATGCATGAGGCACAGATCCAGGGGACGAATGCCTCGTGCGATGAGGGCTGTGGCACATCTGATGCCAGCCTAGCTGGCATCCTTGGTGCCGTCCTGACCCTGGTGCCCCTGGGCTGAGATCTGCCCCCCCGCCCCAATCCCATGGAAACTGCCCCTCACATCCTTACGGCAAACACCAGGACATCACCAGAGAAAATCTGTGGATCCCACTGGGGTAAGTGTGAGGAGTCAGAGATCCTCCTGCCCAAAACAAGGGGCACCCAAGGTGATGGCTGGCAGTAAAGGGGATGAGAGGCAGAGGAGTCCCCCAGGGTCCTACGTGTCCCCCAGCACGTCCCACCTCACCCCGCCTTCCCGGCTCTGTGGCACAGCCTTCCTTCTCCTCCGAAGGGCTGGGAACCGCTCTGGCCATCATCTGGTTCCCTGAGCTGTCTTCCATCACTCTGGCAGGTCCTTAGACAAATGAATGTTAGAGAGAAGGGGGAGAAACCTCCACTGTTCAAACATCTTTAGCTTTGACAAATAAGGCGTCTAGCTGTGAAAGGCGGAAGGAAATTAATTTGGAATCACATTTTAAACACTGCCATAGAGGCAAAGTATCTTCTCTCTAATTTTTTTCCCCCCAAGCAAAAAATGAATTTCCCTGATATTTATAGAAAGATTATTAGGGCCACAAGGAGTGATTTATATCATCTCATCCCTGTGACGGAGAATGAAAAATTGCTAGGGCGACAGCCACTGGAATCCTGCTTTTGTCCGCCTGACAATTAAAACGGCTAATTTCCAACTCCGACAGATCCGCTGGGGTTATAAATCATTCCGGAAAGGCACTTTTCACTGTGAAAAATGAACTCTGCCCCAATCAAGCACAAGGAGCTTAGATCAGAGATTTGCATCTGTTTGCTTTCGTGTGTAAATATATGTACTCCTGCTCCACACCCACCCGCCAAAGGCACTGCTAGGCAGGAGGGGCTGCCCTGCTCGCTGGGTGCTCCCCGTGCTAGGAGCTGGATAAATGGGGCAGGGAAGGCAGGAGGGTGCGATGCCACTGAGGTTGGCAAAGTTCCAGTGACATTTCTGTCCTGTTTCTGTCGCCACAAGCCCCGGAGACCTTCACCCGAGAGCGTTGCTGGATGAGCAGTGTGGGTCTGAGGCTGCCTGCATGCAGAAGGGCCAGCTTCTGCCTGCGTCCACCCCATCGGGGAGGCAGCTTGGACCACCCTTCCTCCCGTGCCATGCCTATGGGTAGAGGCAAGCCCACCAGAGATGGGCAGGAGGGCAGAGCAGCTCTTCCGCAGCTTTGCTCTCAGGAGAGAGGCAAACGTGCCTGAGGAAACGCAGGAAAAGGAGGCAGGCTGAGCACAACACTGGTGCCAGGGCTTCCCTCAGCCCCCAGGCTTTGGGGTGGTGATGTCCTGAGCTCTGCAGGACCACCGGAGGGGCAATATGGGGAAGGGCTGTTTGGAGGTTCTGAATCAAGACTCCACCTCGCAGCTCCTTGCAGTCACAGAGCTGGGACCCTGCCGTCCAGGCAGCCCATGCCAGTGCCCCTGCCCCCCTGCCCAGGCCCCACGCACACTTAGCAGCCACTCTCAGCTGGGAGAAGATGACCCTTTCTGAATTATCACATCTTTCCCAGGATGACTTTCAAATCAATGGTCTCAGGCTGGAGGAGTTTTGGATAGAAGCATTTATTCTGCTCGTCCTTCCCACTGCGTAGCTGGGGACCTGCCGGGGCCGGCACGGGTCCCAGCAGCACCTGGATCCGTTCCAGTCCAGCGTTGGACGTCCTAACCTTGCGTCAAGTCTCCCTAAGACAAATGTTCCACTTGACGTTTCCACGAAATTCAAACAAAAGCCCCGCACTCTTATTTGTGCTGCTCCCCTAAACACCTCCCATAAAGAAACCGAGAGCAAACAAATCTGTGCAGAGGGCTCTCATGGGGAGCCCCGAGCGCCATGCTCTGTACACACACATCCCCCCGCCTGGTGCACGGCTGCTGCTGGTCACCCCGCTTCCTTATCGCAGTTTGTACAGTCGGCAGCCTGACGTCTGCCCAGCGGCACAGAGGGCCCCCGGGAAGGCTCTCGGCACCCCTGGACGGCAGGGCTCTGCGGCAGCCCTGGGGAGGGGCGATGGATGGACGCGATAACCTTGTTTCATAAAAGCTTGGTGTTTTTCTTTTTGCATTCCTGGCTTTCAAACCCCCTGCCAAAGGGAAGCAAGCGGTGGGGCATCTTGGAGAGGCCAAGCTGTGCTCTGTGCACCAGCAGAGGTCTCAGCACCAACAGGAGCTGCTGGGGGCACCGGGCTGGAGCCTCTGGGCCGTGTGCTACATGGTAGGGAAAGATGGAGCCAGCGCAGCCCCCATCCCACTGCCAGCCCCCATTGCAAAGCCAGTCCCCATCCCAAAGCCATGCCCTCTGCACCAGGACCTGCCACGGCCAGGCTCACAGGAGCTCCCAAGGAGCTTGCTGGTGGTACCAACGACACATTCTGGAAGCGTGAAGCCAGCCAGCAAAGGCTTGGGCAGCCCTTGGCCTCCACAGAGGCTGGCTGTCCAAGTTTTTGTGAGCAGGCTTCTGTCCTCAGCCCTTCCCCAAAGAGGCAGGACCTCCCTGCAGCCACCCCTCCTCCCCTTGCAGGCACCGCTAGCAAGAAGCAGGGACTCACCCATGCAGGAATCCCGCTGCTCTTCGTAGCCAGCACTGCACACGCACTTCCCAATGGGCACCAACCATTCTCCCTCAGCACTGCAGTACATTTTGGGGGTGTCCCTCTCCTCTGAATGGCCCACGCACTCTCCCCGCACTTCCACCAGGGAGGATGAGTCTGCCCCAGTCACAGCCTCGGAGAAGGACGCCAAGTTCCTCACCATTGCCGGGCACTTCTTGTAGTACACCCGCACTGAAACAATGGCGATGCAGGCGCCTATGTCCTGGAAGGCCAAGTAGAAGCCCCTCTTGCTCAGCGGCCCCACGCCCCGCACCTCCGTGTTCAGCTTCAGGCGCCTCACCCCCAGGTCCACGTTGGTGAAGCTCTCATCAGCTGCGATGGTGTCAATCTTCATAAACTGGCTCTCCCGGGTACTAGTGCCCAGGTCCCGGTCAGATTCCAGGTAGTAGAGGTTGAAAGTCTCCTTGCAGGTGCCCAGCACACCCGGCATGCTGTTACAGTCCCGCAGTGTGAATTTAATCTCTGCATAGACCCGCCGCGCGCCGTCCCGTTGGACCCAGTTGGTCCGTAGCCAGTTGTTCTGGTTGGGGGTCATGACATTGCAGACCTGGTAGGTGTGGATGGGGCTGAAAAACTCATCCATTTCATTGATCGAATCCCACTGCGGGACAGAGAGAGAACAGGTCATTCCAGATGGCCCCGAACACCAGGCGAGCACGGGGCATGCAGGAGTCTGCGCCATTGCCCACCCCGGGATGAACTCCCTCTGCTCCTGCAGCTGCGTCTGGACGAGAGATCACTGCTGCTGCAGGGCAAAGGAAAATGAGAATGAGCAGACTTTACCCAGCACTAATTTGGGCAGCCAGGCTCACAGCCCACCCCGGTGCAGAGCTGGGTGAAGTACACCCCCGTGCGCAGACAGGAAGGCTTGCACGAGCCTGATCTGACCACAGGAACTGATGGCCGTGTGCGTTTGGGGCAGCTCCAAACCCCCCAGGCCAGGTCTGCAAGTCCTTTTCTTGGTTCACAGCAGGAGGAGGAAGGCACCTGCGTGGTGCTCACCTGAGTTCTTCTGGCCCATGCAATCTCCATGCACAAACTAATCAGGCTGGAGCATGAGTTTCGGGGTGCACACCACAGGGGCAGCATGCAGTGAGCACAGGGCTTCCAGCAAGAAACGGGGGTCCTTGGGGCTCAGAGCCCCCTGCTTCCCAGGCGAGGTGCGGTCAGTGTGGCTCCTCAGTGTGAGCCCACCGAGAGGCTGGGCTGGGGCTGGCTTTGGGAACCCGGGGGCTTACAGCTTGGCGGCTCTGGGGTTGGAATTCAGCGTAGCAGTGGCAGCAGGGTGAGCTTGGGGAGGAGATGCTGAGCAAAAGCAGTCTGCAGCAAGCAGGGTTGCTATGGAGGCGTGGTCTGGGTGAGTTTAGAAGGCCAGGGACGTTTGTGTCACCAAAGGGAGGGATGCTAAGTGATTTTGACTGATGAGAAGTGAGAAGAAGTGGTGAGATTCTGGACACAAATGAGCTCCACAGCTGAGGGACAAGTTGAACTTAGTTACTGGGGACTACAGGACACTTCCAGGAGCTCTCTCTTGCCTTACCTCTCCCTCTCCAACCCCACCAACCCTCACCAGGACCCACAGACCCAGAGGCTTCCCACCACCTCTTCCACTCACATCCCTGCCCAAACCAGGCACCCCAGTCACATCCCCCATGGGCGGGTCTGGACCCCTGAATCCTTGGGAGAAGGAGGAGGAGGAAGAGGAGCAGAGGCCTTCAAACCTTCTGACTTCTCCCTGGACTTAGCAACAGGCTTTGAAGATGCCTGTGTCCCACCATCATGCCCAAGTCCAGCTGTGAGGGACAGCCCCGGACGCAGCCCTGCAGAATTTGGGGGAGGTACCGACCCCCCTGCAGCACTTGCTGCTCTGCCGACCAAACCATGCCCCCCACCCCAGCCTCAGCACCCCCCTGCCTGCACCTTCCTTGCGCTGCCGGTCCGATGGCAGGGGGCACCCCCCAGCTCGGGACGGTGGGTGCCCTGCCTCGCCTGTGTGCTGGCCGGGGGAGCCAAGCACAGCTCCAGCGGTGGTGCACAGAGCAGGAAATCAAATCTCTTAAGCAGCATTGCAAGTACATGAAAATAAACCTCCAGGCTTGCTCTGATGGGGGCAAAAGCAGTGTTCCCTTATGCGAGTGGTGATCTGTGTTTCACTACAGAGGCAAAGCCAGCAGCGGCCCAGAGAGCAGGAGCCTGATGCTCAGCTCAGAGGGGGTGAGCCTGAGGACTTCACCCCAGCGACTGTGGGGGCGGACGGGGGTGCAGATCTGCTGGGTCAGGACACAGCTCGGAGCATCACACCCCAGAGCGTAAGAGGTATTGGGAAGGGGTTCTCAGTGATACCTGTGAGACCGTCCGCTCCCTTCTCCCCTCCCAGATGGGAAAACCTTTCCTTGTTTAACCTCCTTGACCTGCAGCTCCTGGGGAGGAGGCGTTGCTGTGCCCTCTGCTAGGGTGGTCAGAGCAGGCATTTTGGTGATGTACACCTTAAAAATTCCCCAGCACCTTGCATTTAGGAGAAACCTCTGCTTCTCACTCCTAAAGAGTGTAAAGCAACCTGGAAAAGGCAGCAGCTCCAGGTGCAAACTTCGGCGAAAGCTCATTCCACAGGGAACACGCTGGCAAAGGGTGTGAAAGTCAAGCCACTGCCAGGAGAGAAAAATATTTCTGGTTCTTTTAAAAAAATTGTCTTCTGAATTCCAGAAATGCCCAGGTTCATCCTAGGCCCTAGGATTACTGAGGACCTGCTCTGCACCCCAGCACTCAGGTAGGCAACGTGGAAAGGGGACAGGCTGCCTGTGCCCTTTGCCGCAAGGGTGAGCGGCAGCACCCCTCTTATTACACCTCTGCTTCCCCAACCACAGAGATGAGCCCGTAGGAAGTGCCGTGACGCCCGGGATATGCTCCTGTGGCCAAGGGGTACAGGGTGCCCCAAAGTGTCTGCAGCAGCAGGCACAGAACAGCCCCCTGCACCCCCCAGCCCCCTGTGCACCCCTGAACATCCCAGCCCCCTGCACCCCCAGCCCCCTGCAACACCCAGCCCCCTGCACACCCCTGAACATCCCAGCCCCCTGCACCCCTAGCCCCCTGCACTTCCCAGCCCCCGGCGCACCCCAGCCCCCTGCACCCCCCAGCCCCCTGCGCACCCCAGCCCCCTGCGCACCCCAGCCCCTTGCATCCCCCAGCCCCCTGCACCCCCAGCCCCCTGCACCCCCCAGCCCCCTGCGCACCCCAGTTCCCTGCGCACCCCAGCCCCCTGTGCACCCCTGCGCACCCCAGCCCCCTGCACCCCCCAGTCCCCTGCACCCCCCAGCCCCCTGCGCACCCCTGCACACCCCAGCCCCCTGCACACCCCTGCACACCCCAGCCCCCTGCACACCCCTGCACTGCCACCCAGCTCGCCACTCCTGCATCAACGCACACACGCACTGCGGCGCTGCGGAGGGTGTGGAAGTCGTTGTCAAAATTAATCGAGCACAAATTAACACAACATCTGTTTCCTGTCTTTTCTCTGCTGAGTTCCCCGGGGGGGCAGGCGAGGCAGAGCTGCACATGGGAAGAGACGCGTGGGACGAGGGCAGAGCTGAGGGTGACGGTGCTCCCCGCCGTGCACAGCCAGCTCCCCTCTGCAATGCCTGTGGGGCTCGGGACTCTCCATGAGTGGCCGCCAAGGGAAGCATGAGGTTATTGTGTGCACCAAAATGCCTTGGCCTCCACCCAGTGTGGTTGCTTTGGGTCTCCAGACATTCACTTCTCTCCCAAATCTGGCAGAGGAGACGGTGCTCCTGTCCACAGTGTCCCTACATCCCTGTGGCACTGCCAGAGCTGGCAGCATCCTCCGCGCTGGCAGAGAGCAGGGAGCTAAACGCCCAGCTCCAAGCACTGGTGTCAACCAGAGGAGAGAACCTGGAGGGTCCGCGTTTGCAGCAGCACTCTCCCAAACTTGGTGCTCTTTTGCACAGCAGCTGGACTGCCGGCTCTTTCCCGGGATTGTATGCGGCGCCTCGGGGTCCCAGTCTGAGACCAGCCCAAAGCACCCCACCTCTACACCAGCCTACGGGGCACGTGCTCTGCCAGCGGTGGGAGTGCACGGAGGCAAGGCAGGCCACCTGAACGTGCGGCTCGGGTGCCACGGGTGCCACGAGGCAACACAGGTCCCACAAGCTCTGACAGGTCCCAGGACTTGCCGGGCATTTGGGATGGAGGGGCCCGCTTCAGGAACCCCCACAACTCGAAGGGTTTTTCTGTTTCACCTTAATTACAGGCTCTTATGGCCAGAGCAAGGAGTCTCCGACGCTGGGTACCATCGGTTCAAGAGTGCAGGCACCGTGCACGCACCCAGCCTCCCGGCATCGCCTGCTCTCGGCTGACAGTTTGAAGTGGCTTTTATTAAATGAAGCTCAGCCCGGCCCCCATCATTGCGATAAGATCCCCTAGCGAGACGGAAATGAGGACATCATAATTAACGTGGTGAGCGCACGCGCTGGGGGGGGGGGGAGGAGAGGGGCGGGACATGATTGCATCTGTATTCAGGCGCTCACCTAATAGTTTAAATTAAAGTCAACAGCAGTTATAAAAAAATTTGCCAGATTATGAAAGGCGAAAGATGCAAACATCAGATATCTGGGCGCCTGAGCAAGGTCTTAGAAGTCTCCCAGGGCCTGTGTGGTGCAGCACAGAGGGGAGAAGGAGGAGGAGGAGGAGAAGCGGAGGGTGCAAACATGCAAGAGGGGACCACAGCCCCCTGGAGCAGCAGCTCAGCCCCCCACTGCCCTCGCAGGGCCCACAGAGGGGACCAAGGGGGGTCGAGGTCTCCCCAGCCCTGGGGTGGCTTCCAAGAGGGATGCCAGGTCTGCCTGGCCGAGCAGAGCTTCTGCTGCCCTGGAGGCACCCAGCACTTCCCTTCCTCCCCAGAGCAAGCACTGAGCTCTGGCCCCTCCCCAGGCACGGAGGGGTCCCTCGCACCACTGTCACTGAGAGAGGGGGGGAAAAAAAAAAAAGAGAAGGACATTATTGCAGCTATAAATCATTAGATGGGAGGCGTTAATGGAGATAATCCCCATGAAATCAGTCACTGCTGTGGGTAAAGAGGGATTTGTCAGGCAGTTAACTACCCTGAGCTCCACTGCAGGTGATTAACTCCTGGTAGTGACCAGCATCTGGGGAATTAGCAATAACCCAGCGTTTACCGAACAAGCACTGGGCGATGAGCTTTTATCTCAATTGCTAGTCTAAATCTTTATTTTCCAGTGTTCCATTCCTACCCATCTTTTTTTTTTTTTTTTCCCAAAGAAAATGACTTTCATCACAGCTTGCCCTGTAACTTGCTGGTATTCCTGGATCCAGGCAGAGGCTCCGGATTGGAAGAGAAACCCAAGAAATGGCACAAGGACATCAAAGTGACGTAGGGCAGAAGACATGGCCTGGGCAGATGGGAGAGGCCCAATACCTTTTGGTGCCCCGAGGAGAAGGATGTGACCCTGAAGGGTGTTGAAATGGCAAGCACAGAGCACAGCTCAGGCTGGGGACAGGGATTTTGCAGGGCGGGCTCGGGGCAAAGGGGGACCCTGCCCTGTAACAGAGCTGGTGGGTCAGACCAGGATCACCCAAGCCATGAACTGGTTGTTGGCTGCAGGACCAGAGCCAGGCAAAAAACGTCCTCAGCCGCGGAGGCTTTGCTCTGCAAACAGCTCAGTCCTGGGGCGTTTGCAGCAGCACTGTGCACCAGCACGAAATCCCCATCCCTGATGTGCAAACACTGCTGAGAGACCGTCCTACGGGCAGAAGTGTGTCTGTGCTCTCAGCTGGTTGTTTAAGAAAATCTGGTGCCTTTTTTGCCAGTTTTCTCTCTGAGCTACTGTGGAAAGAGGGAAGGGCACTCTTGGCTAATGGTGCCCAGGGGCCTCAGGACGAGTCCTGTTACCAGGAGCGGAGGGGCAGAGATGGGGAGGTGCCAACCACCTCTGAAAGTCTTTCCTGGCCCCCACCAGCGAAGCCACCACGGAGCATGCCAGGCGCTGGGGCTGGGTCCAGCGCCCACCAGCTCTCCAGGCTGGCCCCAGCCCGGGCAGGGAAGCGATGCTGTGGGGCCAGACTATGGCAGTGGGGGGGGGGGGCGGGGGGGGGGCAGATGGGGAGGTCGTGGGCAACACGGGGGGCCGTTCTGCAGCACACAAGGTGCTCCCGTTACAATCAGCTTTTGCGAGGCATCATTCAAGCTCCTCAGATGCCCTGTGTCTGAACAAAATGATTTCCTGTTTGACTTTGTAAATCAAAGTAGACGATACAATAATTATTAATAATATGTTGACTTATCTCATCAGCGTTTTAATTAGTCAGTAGAAAAGCCATTTGCAAAGGGGCGGATCAGGCTCCCCCTGATCCGGCAGGGCATGTGCCAAGCAAGGAGAGGGGAGAGAAGGGCACTGGGGCACTGGGGCAAGGAGAGCTGGGAAACTGGAGGCACGGGAGGGGAAGGGGCAGCCTCTTTGACGGCACCGATAAGAGTTTAATTTTCAATGCAGAGGGAATTGTTCTGGGGATGGAGCGAGCTGCAAAGCTCCTGGGAGCCCTTTGAAGTTATAATTGAGAGGAGCCGCAGCCTGCGGGACAGGGCTGCTCCCCGTGACCCCTCCGCTTCCTGCACGCGTCTCAGGGTGGAGGTGAGGGGGAGACGCAATTAAACCCCTGAGCGGCAATTACAGCCAATTACCCCTTAGTTAATCGTCTGGCAAGAGGAAATGTCAAAACAGGCCACGCATGCCTCCCTGATGGCTTGACACCCCCCAGGGCCGACGGTGCTGCTGACCCCCGCCGTGCCCATTGCTCCCAGCCCCTTGCTCCGCTGCTCTTGCTGGCCACAGCAAACTCAGGTACGAAAAAAAACCTTCCTTGAGGCAAGTTCACCTCGCCCACAGCTGTGATGAAAGCATCAGGACTTTGCAAGTGGTACCCTTCCAGTTTTGCACTGCTGATGCTTTGGACCATTGCCCTGGCTGTGTGGGCAGCTCTGGGATCTCCCAGTCCAGAAGAGAAAACCTCTGAGACTTCTGCCTTTCCTCTGGCATCCCCAGGAGCCCCAGGGAGGTAGGACAGGGCCTGCAGGTGCTGGAGAAGCAAGCCGTAGGGTACTAGGGACTGAGCTACCGGCACAAGTCCCCTTGTTAAGCTCCTCAGGCTGGGGACTGGGGCTCTGTGCTGTTTAGTGCCATGCAAAGACCCCGCCAGAGCTGCCCACCTCCCCACTGTCACCCTTGCGGTGGCCCCGAGCTCACACAGGGCAGGGGAATGGAGATGGGAGTAAAGCAAAACCAAGTGTGACTTCAGCCGGGGAGCCAGGGTCAGCAATGCCGTTGCTTGGCAGGAGGATGCTGTGACGGATGTGTCTGTCCATGGATGGAGCAGAGACACTGCAGGAAAACCCTGCACCCTTGGGCACCCGGGGCACGCTCCAGCCACAGCTCAGGCAGGACAGCCAGCAGGCAGCGAGGGATGCGGGGGCACTGCCACCTTTTTTTTGCAGCAGGAGTATCTGAATTAAGGAAATAGCAGAAAAAATAAGGGACCCCCACTAAAATCTGGCTTCACTGTACACCACCTCCTTACTATACCAGCAACTGGGCTGTACCCAGCCCTGGGCTGCCAGAGGCACAGCGTGCCGCAGCGGGCAGGGACAGTGCCAGGGACACCAGCAGTGCTCCTGAGATGGTGACCAGCAAACTCAGTCCCTCTCCTGGAGCAGAGATCACGCCAGGCTTGGCGCTATGTGGACCCAAGCTACCAAGCCTGCGAGTCACCCGGCATCTCTCCCACCTGATCCGAATCCTGCTGTAGGGGCTGCTCAGGAGGCATCTACCAGCGTCCTATCCCACCTCCTTTCCGGGGATGGCAACTGGATCCAAGTGCAAATTTACTACTCAAAAAGCACCTGGAGCTGAAGGACCAGCAGGAGGGTAAAGGAATGAGATGTTCGTTCAGGATGATGCGATGCAATGGCCCATGGAGGAAGAACCACAGTCCAGACAAGTGTTCAGAGGAGCCATTAAAACATCCAGCTGGAAAAAGATAGGCAAAGTCGTTTGTGTCACATCGAAACCCAGGCACCCTCCCTGAAAGTGTCCAAGACAGTTTTCACACAGCTGTATGGTTGTCCTCTCGGAAACAAGGCCACGAGCTGGGCAAAAGCACAGGGTAAGCTGTAAGAGTGGTGTTACCCCATGACTTACCTAGGACTTGCAGGAGGACACAGCAGCGTGTCCAAGAGGTGGCTTTGGTGTTAGGTGTTCTACAAGTCTTTTTGGTTTTCTTTTTCTTTTTTTGGCGTTCAGCATTAACTCTTCTTAATAAACTTCACTAATAAGTTGGAGACTCCAAGCATGTATTAGGGCTCAGGAGCTGCTGGCTGCTGTAGTGCAAGAGAGCAGCACAGCCGGGGCTGCCCTGCAAGCCAGACCCTATGGTCAAGTAACACCCTACACCTGACAGCCCTGATGGGTCAGGACCAGGATTTGACCCCTGGATTTGCGGCTGTACAATACGGGATGCTGCACCTCAACCGCTCATGGAAGTCCCTGACGTGGTGAGAAAGAGGCACCTGTAGGCTTATTCCCTTGTCTGTTTGGGAGTGCCAGGTCCTGCCCAGTCATGCCCATGCATCCCCAGGACAGCCAGCTCAGGTGGATTCATCTTCATCTGAGGGGCCTAGGTGGTGTGATGGACCCCATCTGCATCTCTGACAGATAGCAACGGGCCTGGGGATGTGGCCACACCGGCGTCTGGGAGCCAGACTCACGGAGGGTCCAGAAGAAGGAGGGTCTTGGGCAGTGGGGGGTCTGACTGTGGGGAGGAATTGCTTAGGATGCGGAGAAAGGAGGAGCAGTGGAAGTGGAGAAAGGAAAACAGCCCTCACTCCCACATCCCGGAAACATCCTCCTTCCCAGGGCAGTAGAGGACGCCCTGGTCTCTGATCCCCTGAACGTGCATCGGGCTCCTCCAGGATGCCAGGACTTTGCAGCAGGGCTGGGATGAGATGGCAGCAGCAGGGTGACAGGGCAGGGACCGACGCCACCAAGGGCAGCCTGTGCATGGGGGACAACATCTCCCTCCTCAGGCAATGGCGCATCAGGTGGCTGGAAACTGAAGCCAGGCAAACCTACATAGCGATGGGTTTTTAACAACAACCTGTTAACGACATCGCTACAGGACCTGGAGGATTTACCACCACTGGAGATTTTGTAGTCAAGGATGTTTTTTTCTAAAAGCTGGGCTTTTCTGAGATGCGAGTGAATCGACAGGTCTGAAGGCCTGTACTTATGCAGGAGATCACATCACGTTAGCGCTGCAATCCCCTCTGACCTTGTACCTCTGAATCTATTACATGCCCAGGACAGTCGTCATTGCAACAGCTAACTGCTAAAATTAGAGCTGAGTTAGTGATTTAATATATTTACATATATGATAATGCCTGATACAAATCCGATCATCGTTATCGTTATGAATTCACAGTTCTGATCGCTCCTGCTCAGACAGCGCGGGGACTGAAAGTCTCAAGCCACAGATCAATGAAAATTATTAGAGGCCTGGGAAGATTTCTGTAGGAGGTGGAATTGAAAAGATTAGGACCGTTTAGTACAGAGAGGGGATGAAAAAGAGTGGACATGAAAAATCAGCACAGCAGCAAGAGCCAGGTGGGCACCCCAATTCTGCACGGTTTGTGCATGCAGCAAGCCCCGCTGTGCCTTGCAGTTGGTCCTACGTGTATTTATGGGATTGTTTCTGTTCGCCAAACAAATGAGCAAAATCCTCACGGCCAGGTCACCGCTGCCATCTGAAACTCACAATTTCCAGAAAGCTGCTGTGGCAGGAAAACCTGGACATGGAAACGCCAGTGAAGGGAGCGTGTGGAGAGGATCCAGCCTGCAGGGATGGCAGACTCACATGGGGGACACCACCCCAACATCCCTCCCAGCCATGCCACCGGGCTGTGCATTGCCATCCCCATTCCCTGTAAGAAACCATCTGCAGGGGATGCTTCCCTGCCGTCTTGCCCAGTTCCCGCAGCAAACTCCCCTGATTACAGGCAGTGGAGAGCTTTCTGGTCACTGTGGGCTGTTCCTCCTGATGCTCCTCTGGTGCAGCGAAGAGTGAGATGCTTCTCAGCTTGAGTACCCACGGGGCAACCCAGCTCTTGAGTTCCCTCAAAGCTCAGGACCTGGTGGGGAACCTGGTGGTCTCTGCCCCATCGGCACTGACCAAGGCACCAGCCCATCCACCCTGCCCACGGGGACTCGTGGGGACCTGTCCCACTGGGGTCCCCCATGTCCCAGCAGCCACGTTATTGATCGTAAAGGTCTTTTCCAACCAAACGATTCTATGATTCTATACTTACTCCATGCGAGGGATAAGTCATCCAGCCCCAGTCCCCGGGGATTGTTGACGTGTCTAGCAAGTTCACTGGAAAACACAGGAGCAAAACACTGCGTTAGAAAGCTTCCTTCCCATCCGACGATCGGAGCCACCACAAACGACACCTCCTCGCACCCCACTTTCTTGCTTGTCCCCTGCACCCATCAATCCATGGGGCTGCTGCCAGGGCCCTGCCTGGATGCAGCTGAGGCAGGTATGGGGCAAGGGGAGGGCAAGAGCTGATGCTCCCCAGAGCTGTTGGTTCGGGATA